>QNTS01013663.1:8926-19366 GCA_003317085.1 Hucho hucho
GAGATGATAGGAACACTATGAGACAATTTTCAGCATTGTGCAACTGTGAAATATAGTTATACACAGTTTTCCAGAAACAAGGTCTAAAGTTTTGTTTGGCTTAAACTTGTATGTAAAAACTAGTGACGTACTGGTAGTGGAGATGATAGGAACACTATGTGATCATTTTCAGCATGTTGCAAATCTGAGCTATAGTTATGCACAGGTTTCCAGAAACAAGGTCTAAAGTTTTGTTTGGCTTTGTTTGTAAGTTAAAACTTGTGCAGTTCTGGTAGAAGAGATGATAGGAACACTATGAGATAATTTTCAGCATTGTGCAACTGTGAAATATAGTTATACACAGATTTCCAGAAACAAGGTCTAAAGTTTTGTTTTGCTTAACTTGTATGTAAAAACTTGTGGAGGTGATTGGAACACTATGAGACAATTTTCAGCATTTTGCAACTGTGAAATATAGTTATTCACAGTTTTCCAGAAACAAGGTCTAAAGTTTTGTTTGGCTTAAACTTGTAAGTAAATCTAGTGCAGTGCTGGTAGTGGAGATGATAGGAACACTATGAGACAATTTTCAGCATTGTGCAACTGTGAAATATAGTTATACACAGTTTTCCAGAAACAAGGTCTAAAGTTTTGTTTGGCTTAAAACTTGTGCAATTCTGGTAGAAGAGATGATAGGAACGCTATGAGACAATTTTCAGAGTTGTGCAACTGAGAAAAATAGTTTTACACAGTTTTACAGAAAGAAGGTCTAAATTTTTGTTTGGCTTTATTTGTAAGTTAAAACTTTTTCAGTTCTGGTAGAAGAGATGATAGGAACACTATGAGACAATTTTCAGCATTATGCAACTGGGAAATTTAGTTATACACAGTTTTACAGAAACAAGGTCTAAAGATTTGTTTGGCATAAAACTTGTGCAGTTCTGGTAGAAGAGATGATAGGAACACTATGAGACAATTTTCAGCATTGTGCAACTGTGAAATATAGTTATACACAGTTTTCCAGAAACAAGGTCTAAAGATTTGTTTGGCGAACTTGTAAGTAAAAACTAGTGCAGTGCTGGTAGTGGAGATGATAGGAACACTATGAGATGATTTTCAGCATGTTGCAAATGTGAGCTATAGTTATACACAGTTTTCCAGAAACAAGGTCTAAAGTTTTGTTTGGCTTAAAACTTGTGCAGTTCTGGTAGAGGAGATGATAGGAACACTATGAGATCATTTTCAGCATGTTGCAAATGTGAGCTATAGTTATGCACAGTTATCCATAAACAAGGTCTAAAGTTTTGTTTGGATTAACTTGTAAGTAAAAACTGGTGCAGTGCTTGTAGTGGAGATGATAGGAACACTATGAGACAATGGTCAGCATTGTGCAACTGTGAAATATAGTTATACACAGTTTTCCAGAAACAAGGTCTAAAGTTTTGTTTGGCTTAACTTGTAAGGAAAATCTAGTGCAGTGCTGGTAGTGGAGATGATAGGAACACTATGAGACAACTTCATCATTGTGCAACTGTGAAATATAGTTATACACAGTTTTCCAGAAAAAGGGTTTAAAGCTTTGTTTGGCTTTGTTTTTAAGTTAAAACTTGTGCAGTTCTGGTAGAAGAGATGACACGAACACTATGAGACAACTTCAGCATTGCGCAACTGTGTAATATAGTTATACACAGATTTCCAGAAACAAGGTCTAAAGTTATGTTTGGCTTAAACTTGTAAGGAAAAACTAGTGCTGTACTGGTAGTGGAGATGATAGGAACACTATGAGACAATTTTCAGAGTTGTGCAACGGAGAAAAATAGTTTTACACAGTTTTACAGAAAGAAGGTCTAAAGTTTTGTTTGGCTTTATTTGTAAGTTAAAACTTGTTCAGTTCTGGTAGAAGAGATGATAGGAACACTATGAGACAATTTTCAGCATTGTGCAACTGTGAAATATAGTAATACACAGTTTTCCAGAAACAAGGTCTAAAGTTTTGTTTGGCTTAAAACTTGTGCAGTTCTGGTAGAGGAGATGATAGGAACACTATGAGATCATTTTCAGCATGTTGCAAATGTGAGCTATAGTTATGCACAGTTTTCCAGAAACAAAGTCTAAAGTTTTGTTTGGCTTTGTTTGTAAGTTAAAACTTGTTCAGTTCTGGTAGAAGAGATGATAGGAACACTATGAGACAATTTTCAGAGTTGTGCAACTGAGAAATATAGTTATACACAGTTTTCCAGAAACAAGGTCTAAAGTTTTGTTTGGCTTAACTTGTATGTAAAAACAAGTGCAGTACTGGTAGTGGAGATGTCAGGAACACTATGAGACCATTTTCAGCATGTTGCAAATGTGAAATATAGTTATACACAGTTACACAGAAACAAGGTCTAAAGTTTTGTTTGGCTTAAGTTGTATGTAAAAACAAGTGCAGTACTGGTAGTGGAGATGATAGGAACACTATGAGATCATTTTCAGCATGTTGCAAATGTGAGCTATAGTTATTCACAGTTTTACAGAAACAAGGTCTAAAGTTATGTTTGGCTTTATTTGTAAGTTAAAAGTTGTTCAGTTCTGGTAGAAGAGATTATAGGAACACTATGAGACAATTTTCAGAGTTGTGCAACTGAGAAATATAGTTATACACATTATTTCACTATATTTCACATTTGCACAATGCTGAAAATTGTCTCATAGTGTTCCTATCATCTCCACTTCCAGCACTGCCCTAGTTTTTCCTTACAAACAAAGCCAAACCAAACTTTAGACCTTGTTTCTGGAAAACTGTGTATAACTATAGCTCACATTTGCAACATGCTGAAAATATCTCATAGTGCGTCTTCATTTTGAAGACGCAAAAGTAGTCTAATGTTCAGGGGCTTTCATGTCCCTCATGTATTTAATTCTAGGCTATATTAATATCTAGGAGCCCTCCAAACCATGCGCTTATGGTCATATATTTACACTAACTGCTGTAGGTTTTGGTTCATCAAATATTTATTTTTTTGTTTTCAAATAACTTACATATATTCAAATACCTTCAAATGTTATTTGGTTTTCTGAGAGGTATTCAAAACACTTAAATTTGTATTTGAATTTCAAAGAAAATAGTTGCCTTTTAGTTGAAAGTCTATATAAACTATATTCGACTACCACGAGTATTTGAAAAGTTTGTACTTTCAAATAAACTATAACTAACTTCTGGCCAGGTCTGGTACCCTCCAACCCACCTTACGTAAGACTGGCATAATAATATAATAACATTATAAACCATAATGGCAGCTCCTTATGTTTGCCTATGGCAACTCACTTGACAGTCATGACACGAACCGTTACTCAAGTATGCGTACTGTATAGCTGTATGCCCAGACAATTTGCTGGCCTAAATAACTGTTTCTGTTATGATAGTGGTAAAATAAGTTGTCATAACGGTTTATTACATGTTATATTATCATGATGAAGGACTTATGACAGAGGGTTCAGATAAAGTGTTATCATACTAGTCTAGCAGAGCTCTGTATTAGTGATGTGCAGTTTGCGAACGATTTGTTCTTTTTGAACTACTCTTTTTACTGACTCAGTTTTTGAGTGACCCGTTCATTTTAGTGCTTAGTTCGACATGCTGGCCGCAATTAATTCTACAACAGGATTAATATGCTCTCCTCTGGTAACTATGGAGACGTGCTCCGACCAACAACTGTCTGTCATATATGCATGCAGACAAAGTAGATTAGGCAGCATAGAGAAGAAAAATACATATTTATAACTGATCATTATCGCATGGTGCAAGAATGAATGCAATTCATTGATTATAGAATGTTATGATGGACACAGCCTCTGCTCAACAAACTCAAACGCGAATCGTCTGGGGTGATGCAGTTGGAACGATATTGTGCTAATCACCCTTACGGCAGTCAAGCAACACATTCCGCCAAGAGTCGTTTACAATCTAGTCTGGTTGCTGCCCACAACTAGACCTCGTTTCAAATGTACCATGAAACATAGCCGTGGGAAGTAGGGGTGCTGAAAACACCAGGTCCCCCAGGTGAAAATAATTGCAGAACACCCACCCCCAAATGACTTTCCTGACCAATAAATGATTATTTGTATGCCCAGAAATCAATAAATGTACATTGTTTAAAACACGCTTTTACAAGTCTCATGCACAAATGACAACGACGTGAACGAGAGGCTTGTAGGATCATGACTATTCCGAGTTTTCAGTTCATCGTTCGCCGACAGGGGATCATGCGTGCTCTGGCATTACTGACTCAAACAAATGAAATGAGTCAAAAGATTTGGTATTTTGACTGAACGAGTCAAAGATCAGAGCCAGTAAAAAGAGCTGAACTTCCCATCACTACACCTAAGGCATGGCATTATGGCACGGCTCTATGTGAGCCAGTAGAGGGGGCTAAAGAGTAAGTTGAACAGCCCCACAGCCAAAGAAATGTAATAGTGTAATTATTACACATGACCTGAGATTATACGATTATAAATTTGACACCAAAAAAAATGACAGAATGTCAACTGGCAGGTCAAAGTCAAATCAATCACATTAAAGAAATAAAATAAAAACCTAAAAGAACCAGTAAAATTACATGATTTTCTTTCTCAAGGTTTAGAATGGGTTTGAAAAAGATCACTGCTTTTAAATATTTCTATAAATGTCCTCTTGTGAGAAGAAGTGGTGTTAATGTAGTAGTGAGCATCACACATTCAAGTATTACCCAATGGAAGAGGAGAACTAATCCAAAACCATTGAATGACAGATGTAGTCCCAGTCCTTGAGCTGGCTGGTGAATGTTATGAAGACCCTGTCAGTCTGTATGCTGTAACCGTCCCAGTGAGGTGGAGGTGTAGGGTATACATCCAAACCCAACACTTGCCCCTTTTTTTACCTCCCACTCCGGCCACTGTCACACACTCGTTATGGAGGCCAAACAGTTTGAGGGTTTCTGCAGTTTCTCGGGCTGGGCGGTGGGCGGCTCTGGAATGGTCTGGAAGTTGAAAGGTGGACCGTTGCCTGTGGCGATTCTCAGGTGTCCGGGACTCAGAGCCAGATTCTGACGTCTGTTGCTCTCCAGAATGCTGGAAGTGTTTGAGGCCAGGCTCTCTCGTGTGCTGACCAAAGGAAGAATGGAGAGGAAGGGAGAGAAAAAAAATATGGTGAAGAGAATGAAGAGGAAGAGGGACAGAGGTCCACACACAGAGGATACAGAAAAATGTTATGCTACCTGGGCTTTCCTTGTTTGTGTGGAATTGTGTGATAGCAGAAAGTATCGGATTGATTGATTGTTGACACATTTTCTATGAATTTTTCCAGCACTTCCAGGTTAGGTAGTTCCCTTCAAGTAAAACCAAACTTGATATCCTTTCCATATTAACCACTAACTGCTGTAACCACTGCCCGGAGAGGAAGTAACAAAAGGTGAGAATAAAATTTGGGTAAAGCGAGGAGAATGAGAGAAGAGTAATATGTAAGTCAGTCTAGCAGATATAGACAAGTGTGGTCCTCATTCATGATTTGTCTGATGTTCTCTACAATGGAGTTGTTTTAAAGATTATATGACTGATAATATGTAAAGTATTAGCCTAAAATCTGTATGGCAAGACACTTCTTTGGAATGGTGTCATTAGTGGTTTAGAGAGTAACAGCATGTCAAAAAGTCTGATCACACCCGTTTCTTGTTCTATTTGTGTACTTGTTTGATATTTTACTGATTTGTTAGAAGCTAGTAACATAAGCATTTCGCTGCATCCGCTTCAACATCTGTTAAACTGTGTACGTGACCAATAAACTTTGGTTTGACTTCCAGCTAGACCATGTCACCCATTAAAAGGTGGATGTGCTTCTGGTCACTCCATCTGCAGGCCAGGCCTATGGGAGAGAGGGGTGGAGCTGAGCTGCCTGGGGGAAGGGAGGGGGCCAAATGACGAAGTACACATGTGGACAGATGCCCTTTCCAACAGCAGTCACAGAGGAGATTATCTGTCTTGATGGCTCATAGTTACATCACTAGTGGTGTCCCAACCCAACATTAGTGTGTAAAACCACATTTCTGTCACAGGAAAGGAAAATTACATGGTCGTGAGAGGCTGTGAAATAGGCAACAGACCCTACAAGGAAGGACCACCACTCCAACTCCACATCGTTTAAAATATGCAGCAGACACTGTTTCCAGTTCCACAATCACTGCCAAAAAAGGTTGCCCATCTTGTTTGAATAAGTCTGCTGAGGAGGCAGGTCAGTCTGCTGATGAGCATGAGTTAGCGACAGACACATGTCTGCTGAATACCGATACATTATTTTCCATTCCTGGCCACGGGAGAGAGTGGTAGGCTGTGCCTGGAAATGTGGAAGGGGCTGAGGGAAGATGGGGTGGGGGGACTCAGTCAGAAAACAAATGAGCCGATCGTCCCAGAGGTTCTGAACTGCAAACCAAAGCATAATACAAACCAATCAAAGACGAGTGGTGCTAGCGCGAGCATCCATCTTGTTTAGAGGCTGGAACATGTGGTCGGGGTTAGACACAGGAAGACACATGTGACCCTAATGAAGTGTCACACACTCCCACTATGCCGGAGGGGCCAGGGCAAAAAGGATTTGGTAAAAAAAGGCACAGTGTTGTAATGCACAAAATATTTTGGGGGTTGCTATCTATCAAAGTTTAATTGTCAGTCTTTAAAAACACCTAGAATTACAATTCACACAGTTTGAAAGTACATTAAAAAAACGGTTACAGTTCTGACCAGATTAACTCCATACACACTATGACAGAGACAGGCCTACTCCCCCTTTCTCCCTCTTTTAGCACTGCTAAATATCAAAATCCTCTGTAGCCTCCAGACCGTATATTGCTTTTGGGACCAAAAAAGGTCATATTTTGTCGGCTAACGGTAAAGCCATGTGAATGGTTCCCTTAACGGACATATTTCAGTGACAGACACCATGTGTCATGAGCTAGAAACTCCACAAAAACACAGATGTCTGCTTACGCTTAAAGTGATTCAAGAAACGAAGAAAAATATCTGAGTTCAAGATATCATTGAGCGTAAGCAGACATGAATCATTGAGTGAAGCACAGACATCAGAAAGAAACTAAAATGTAACAAACAAACAAAGCAAACCAAATTAATTCAGAGCAAAAATTTGGTTTTCTAAACAGACAAGCATAGGCTTACATGAATTATGAAATTAGGGAACATTGCATCCTCCTATTCTGTCTCTTCTACTGGGCTATAACCCATGATAGGTTGTACCTCAGATTCACTAGAATCAATAGCACCATATTTTATAATAATACCGGTCCATTTGGTTCTCACAGAATAAGAAACCCTCCCCTCATTACCACCGACCACACAAACAGAGACGCTGTGTGTGTCTATGTGTGTTAGTTGTTTTTACCCTACCAAGGCTTACCGTGGAGAGTTAAATCCACTGTCCACTGTAACACTGTTGCTGTCCATGCTGTCCAGCCTGGCCGAGTGGGCCGACTGCTGGCTGTTGTGGTCACTCTCCTTGTGGTTGGGGAAGGTCAGGTTCCTCTCAAAGCTGCGCTGAAGGTCCCTCTCCTTCTCCAGCAGCCACTGCATGGTGCCCCCTCCTCCCCCACCACAACCCTCTGGGGCCTTCTGCTCTGCCTGCTTGGCCGAGGCAGCGTCCTCCAGCTCGTCGTCATCAGACACATTGTAGTAGTCGAAGGAGGCCTCGCCGGCCTGGCACGAGCCAGCCGAGGGGGCAGAGGAAGGGGGCCGGGGCATAGCTAGCAGGGGGCCAGGCTGCTCAAAGTGCCACTGGCTGTCCAGCACCTCGGCTGACGACATGACCTGGATCTTGCTCAGCGTGCTCGACCTGGAGTAGCTGCCATCCCCATAAGCGCCTGGCAACTCGTTGGGCAGTGGTTTAAACAAAGTGTCTTTGCTGAAGATCTCCTTCCTCTTGTCCATGCTACCGGAGTTGGTGTTGTGGTGCTGTACAGAACGGCCACTTGGAAAAGGTTCAGGCATCTGGCAGGGCATTGGTAAACTAATGCAGTTATGTCCCTTTGTAGATTCCACTTTGTACTCTGGGGGGTGAGGGGTCTGTATGTTGGTGGCACAGTCCACCTTCACTTTAGGTAAGCTATCTTGATTGTGTTTTTCTAAGGGTCGGGGAGCGGTAAAGATCACTTCGTTGGATGCATTGCACTGGAAATAGTCCTCAGCCATGGGTTTTGGAGAGTAAGCCTTCAAGCGGTTGTAGTCAGGTAAACGGTCTCTACTTTTACTCTTTTTAAGTGTCCTCCCTCTGTCGGGCCCACACACAGAGGTTAACTTAGCAGCATGGAGCGTGGCCCGTGAGTGGGAGTAATCAATCAGCCCGACCCCCAGGGGCCTTTTGGAGTTGTCCATGGAACGGGACCTCTCTTTGGCCTTGTTGTCTGAGCGCTCGTTGCGTGACTTCCTCTCCTGTGTGTGGCTGTGGCTGCGGTACACCTTGGAGTGGGACGGTCCGTGCGAAGGTTCGGGGAAGGGCATCTCCGTCCTCCTCTTGGCCAGCTCTCCCGACACGTCCCACTCCAGGGTGACGGGCAGGTGGGACTCCATGGTGTTTGGGTTGCTGTGGGCCAGGTGGCGGGAGGAGCTGTAGGGCTGGTAGTCCCTCTCAGCCGCCATGTCCAGGTTGGATCCCTCAGAGGGGTCTCCCCGGGAGGCGCGGGTCTTAATGTGGGAGCATAAGGGCTTTCCTTGGGGCTTGCAGTGTCCGCGGCTCCTCCTGCTGAGTGCGCTGTGCTGGGCTGACGAGCTGGCCTTGCTCCTCTGGGCTCTCTCCTCCTCCATTCTCTTCATCACGGCCGTGTGCCTCGCCACGTTCTCCACTGTCAGGTCTGGGTTTATCCGTCTGATGATCTCCATCTCCACGTCGTGCGGCACGGCCGTGGGCGTCTCCTCGTCCTTCAGAGGCCACTCTTCCGGGGGGAACTGGGCCGAGAAGGTGGTCAGTTGCTTAGTCTTGTCCTTCTTGAAGCTCAGCCGGAACAGCTTAAGGCCAAACTTTTTGGACTGCTTTTCCCCGCTGCTGCCCCGCTCGCGGTGCTTGGTCAGGGTGTCCGACTTGAAGGGGAAGCTGAGGGTGCTCTGGGTCTTCTCCGTGGTGTGCTGGGGCTGTGTGGGGGTGTGAGGGGAGTGGGGCGAGTAAGTCTCTCTGTGCTCCTTGGGGGACTTCCTGGTGAGGGTGGTGTGGTGGCTGGGGGGGTCATCACCGTAATTATTATAAGAATATCCATGGTTCTTAGGATAGGACCTGTCCCTGACACAGCCAGAGGTAGAGGGGGTGATGGTTCCAGAGAAGGGGGAGGTACACTGCTGCAGCTGCTGGCGATCAGGTAACCTCTCGTCCAGGTGGTACCACTTGGAGCTGGTCCTGATGAGAGAGGGCATGATGAAGTAGGTCTGTGGCGTGACGATGTAGCCCTCCGGCGTGGGGTAGATCTTCCTCTCCCAGACCAGCATGCTCAGTGTGTGGTGGAGGATCTCCACCGTCGGCGTGTGCACACCTAGACAACGACATGGGGAAGAACATGTCATGAATGTCAAACATAATATTCTCAAATGGCACGCTATTCCCAGTATAGTGCACTCCAATAGGGTGCCATTTTGTATGCACAGCATATCACGTGATAAAGGCTTAATTTGTGATATTATCATATAATATTATTCAGCAATGGATAATAATAATACATCAACCACATAGTCGACCTGGATCTATCTGATAGTAATCTGACAGAACAGATTGTTATAGGTATACAATAAATGTCGTCACTGTCTGATCATCCCATTGGGGAGCCAGTTAGCCGGGACTTTAACTACTTACGGAGTGGTGGGGCGCTACCCGGTGAAATGTGAGGCGGCAAATTCAAAATCCAAAAGTTGAATTATTAAACATTCATCAATATACAAGTGTTGCATAGTCATCAAAAGCTCTGATTCTTGGCAATATCACAGCGTTGTCAGATTTCAAAAAGGCTTTACGGCGAAAGCACAACATTTGATTGTTTGAGGATAGCACCTCTAATATTTACGCATTAGCATAAATCCATAACCCAACACGGGTCTCAAAAAACGCATAAAATCGCTAATATAAAATCCCTTACCTTTCGAAGAACTTCTGCTGAGGGCTTCCCAAGTGTCCAACGAAGACAATCCATGCTTCTTTTGTTAGAAAAAGTCATTTATTATATCCATAAATCTCCGTTTGGTTGGCGCGTTATGATCATAAAATCCACCGTTGAGTCGCCCATTGAACCGTGAAGAGAACGCGTTCACATTATACCTATACACTTGTCCAAGAACAATCAAACATCATTGATAATGTATCCTTAGGAACACTTTTATGTATATTTACTATAATATTTCAACCGGATTATAAACTGGACGATAGGAAAGGAAAAAACCACAGCGCGCGCGAGCCCGTGAACGCGC
>QNTS01013680.1:9321-23840 GCA_003317085.1 Hucho hucho
CATTGCATGCAATTCTATGTAATTTTACATGATTGGAGACTTCAGCAGAATCTTTGTTAATGCCACACAAATGATCAAAATAGCTGGCTACTTTGATACTGACAAACTTAGAATCAGAGATCAATAAAAACGACCTTGTCTTGAATCCATCAATAGCCTAAGCCTAGGTGTGTGGAGACACATATTGTAGGCTACAATATGAGGAGAAAATTATAGTCCTAAAAATGCTTTCCATTTTCACTGACTCAGCCAATGATGCGCAGCTCACTCACTGGTGATGGCCGATGCACTCGAGCCAAAAGCCTATCTCTCTCTCTCTTCTGTAAAACAATATTTGGAAGTTGATCAAATATTTTGGTAGCCTACAGCATAGAGAGAGACACTTGAGAGATGAGAGTTCAGACTCAAGTCTATCGGAGGAGAGAGGGAGAGAGCATAGAAAGTGAATCTCATTCCAGTTATGTGAGAGATAATGGCGCACTTCTCACACAGCCAACGTCATGAGTTGGCCACACGTTGGTCTGAAGCATATACTATGCCCACATACTCTAGTATAGCTGTGAGGCTTACAAGTCAGATTTTTTTATAGCCTAATTTTCAAGACATCAATGTACAGCAACATTTTTAAGAGTCACTGCAGAACACCCGCCATATGCATATGAACACATACTCCGCTGTGGGGCTTACAAGACTCAAATTTCATATAATTTAAGACATCAATGTAGCAGTTGAACAAACATATCACAATCATTTGATTTGATATCAGAATGTACTTCAGTGTCACGACTCCCACCGAAGGTGGCTCCTCTGCCTGTTCGGGCGGCGTTCGGCGGTCGTCGTCACCGGCCTACTAGCTGCCACCGATCCCCTTTTCCTTTCCGTTGTTTATTCCTTATTGGTTGCACCTGTTCCCTGTTTGTGGTTTTTTGGTTAGGGCTATTTAAGCCGGTTAGGCCCGCCTCCTTTTGTGCGGGCTTGTTTCTCTGTTGGTGGACGTTCGGTTGTTATATGTACTTGCTTGTTCGGTGTCCTGTTTGGGCCGCTTGTTATTTTATGTGCGCCTGTTTTATTTTGGCGTTATATTTACGCACCGAATTAAAGGACGATTTTCCTTATTCTCTGCTCTCTGCGCCTGACTCCGCACCCATTCCTCCTACCTTGTGACATTCAGATAAAATAAATCAACGTAGGGTACAGCAGAACACATATTATAGTATATAGGCCTCCTGCCTATGTGATAATATGAAGCACATATTCAGATTCACTTTACAGTACAGAACAAGTTTGAAAAGGAAAAAGATGTTCCTACCTTAGTTTTCCAAAACCTCTCACAACACAGCCATTTCCTTGTGTGTCTTCTCCTTATTTCTTGTTTTGCTCCTGGTGTCTGTGACACATCTGTGTCCTTTAGCAATCCATGACCTCACATACGGGACTGGGTTGAATTTGGTCAGGGGTGGGCCAACAAGGCTCAGAAAGAGTAGTCCTGATATGGTGGAGGTATGCAGAGAAAGCAGAGTTGAGGTACAAATCAGATTCATTTCAGAAAATCCTCGCTCACATTCTGCACTGTAGAAGGCGATGGTGCTGACCGCCATCACCAGCTCTTTAAGTTGATCTGGAATGTCTCCTTTATCATTACCATTAGTGTCCCAATATTGCCTGTAGGCCCATAGGTGGACTGGCAATGCCAAACCCCTGAGTTGTGTGTGTCACTTGGCTTCCCTGCCATTGCACTAAACACCCTTGCTTCCATAGTGACTGCCCTGTGTGCAGTAATAATTGTGCAGTCTCTCTTTTGGAGCTCGGGTGACAATTCAGATAGTTCTTGAAGTGCATCACACATAAGGCTTAGATTGTTAACAAACGCATGCGAGGATATGCGCATGGCAAGGCCACTATAGCTTTGACGGGTCACGCCGTCATGAGAGGCATCCTCAGCTGCTGTGGTGAAATGCTTGGTCATTTTTCCACACAGACTCTACAGTTCTAAAACTGGATGCCACCCATCTAGTGTCCATGATCCTGCCAATTTTGCACAGCTGAATGTCTAAACTCTCTGTGCACTCCCTCAACTCCATTCAGTGCCAAACAGTTATATTAGGGAAGAGGGCCTGGAGCCTTGTTTCTACTCCGCTCTTGTGTCTCCAAAACCCAATGAGGGTTTTGGAGAGAAAGTCCTCAGTAAACTTTACACCCTCTCATGAAGATTACAGACAATTCCCCCAGCAGATAAATCCTCCAGTTCCACAAGATCAACAAAAATGTTTGCTGGTACGTCCATATCTGCCAACTGAAGTCTGATGTATACAATCAAGGCACTCTTTTTATTCAAACCTGTAGCCTCATCGAGCAATAGGCTGAATTTGGGAGAGCACTACAATTCTTTCAAATAGTTTTTGCTTAATTTCGGATGAAACATGTTGCTGTATGTTGGCGCAAGCAACGTTGGAATGGAGAATTCTCCCCATGTCAAGTCCATTTAACTCCTGACAGTCAATTTCTTGCTCAAAACCGTGAGCGGTTCTATGACGTTTAGCCTCCTTGTAAGCTGTTCAGAAGACTCTGGCTGTGGTGTCTATGTTTTATTTTGAGAGTTAACTACAACCTGTGTTAAGGTGTCCTCTTTAGCCGTGTCTACAATGCTTGCTGCCGCTAAATGGGCCTTGATTTGGGCATATTAAAAAAACTTTTTTCTGAGGCCTCTTTGCTGCTTTTTTAGGTTGGAGGCAGAGGATGTTACTGTACATTCCACAAACTCTTTTGCTAGTTTCATCCCTAAAGTCTTTTCCGGGGCCAAACTCCCTACCTTTTTGCATGTTGTACAGCCCAGCTTTGAAATTTGCATGACAATCCAGGGGTTTTAAGTTTGCTTGGTCTTAAACTGAGCCTCTGTTCAAATTGGGTCTGCTTACTAGCTAGTTGAGGTGCCGTGGTGATGCTGAACTAGCAGGATAAGCAGCGCTGCTAGCTAAGGCATTGCCATCAGCAGCAGTTTGCTTCTCATTCCTCTCATCCAGCACTGACAGTTCTCTGTCTCGTTTCGGGTTCAATTCACCATACTCTTCAGGATTTTGGGGCTTGAAAAACTTCATAAAAGTTAATTGCCTTTCTTATTAATTTCTGTTTTGGCTTTCCCTCAGTTTCAATTTCAGTAGGGAGACGACTAGCCTAGGCTACGTGACGTGATTACGTAGGGACCTCTTCACTAGCTGACCACCAATGCCAAGTCCTGTTTCAAGATCAGTTACATACCTTGCCGGCCCGCCCCATAACCTATATGTACAAATAACAGAGCAGGTCTGAAATCAGGATTAGGATGATTGCACAGAATAATCGCAGCGCTTTTACATTATGTTTTTTCTGGGAGGCGGGAGAAATAACCAGGAGGCAACTTGATCTGAGAGGTGACTGATCCTGTTACGGCAGGATCCGGGATAAAATTAAGCACTGGACCCAGGGATGTCTGTCGTTCTGCTCCTGAACAAGGCAGCTACCCCACTGTTCCTAATCAGTCATTGAAAATAAGAATTTGTTCTTAACTGACCTGCCTAGTTAAATAAAGGTAAAATAAAAATAAATAAAAAATGTGTGTGGTTTGGGGACCTTTAACAGAATGTGACTGATAGAACGGGTGTTGTATGTGGAGAATGAGGGCTGCAGTACAGTAGGTATCTCTGATAAGTGGGAGTGAGGCCTAAGAGGGTTTTATAAATAAGCATCAACCAGTGAGTTTTGCGACAGGTATACAGAGATGACCAGTTTACAGAGTATAGAGTGCAGTGATGTGTCTTATAAGGAGCATTGGTGGCACATCTGATGGACGAATGGTAAAGCACATCTCAAGAGCACACTTACCTGCCAATCTATAAATTACGTCTCCGTAATCTAGCATGGGTAGGATGGTCATCTGAATCAGGGTTCATTTGGCAGCTTGGGTGAAAGAGGAGCGATTACAATAGAGGAAACCAAGTCTAGATTTAACCTTAGCCTGCATCTTGGATATGTGCTGAGAGAAGAACAGTGTACCGTCTAGCCATACTCCCAAGTCATACTGAGGGTGGAGATATGAACTCAGCTTCTCCACACAAGACAAGTCAGCAGCAGAACATAATTATATATGACCTCTGAGAGATCTGGATTTACATCATGATGATGGGGGAGGGGATGATGACTGAGGTCAGGGGTCAAGCTGTGACTCATTGGTAGGGCCAGGAGTTTTTGTTGATAACATGAAATGTCAAGTGACACAGACAAACTCTGCCCCCATGTCATAACCAGAGCCTAGAGTTTTTCCTGCTCAGGTCACGGAGGTTGGTAAAACTGGATGATTCTCTAAATATTTGTGGAGATATTTTATGATTGGGGTTAATTAACTGTAAATGCAAGATTAGGGATCAATCTATCGAAGTACAGTCCAAGTGTTCATCATG
This sequence comes from Hucho hucho, assembly GCA_003317085.1. Lineage (NCBI taxonomy): Eukaryota > Metazoa > Chordata > Actinopteri > Salmoniformes > Salmonidae > Hucho > Hucho hucho. The sequence continues at coordinate 13,755 of QNTS01013680.1, forward strand.
AATGAACACAGCTATGTAGGCCTGTATGTGATTGCTCTTTACTTTCTATTTCTCTCCTCATGGAAATATGTACCTTGTGTTGATGTAAAAATAGTTATGTTGTTCTGGATCTTAGGTGAGTATAACACTTCAGTAGACGTTACTCTGTTGTACTGATGCTCTACTGCCCTCTGTTGACTCTGCTGCCAGTTCTATTCTCTGAGGGGTTTTTGTACAGATATTCCACTCACTCACACCACTGTGTCTCTCTTGCACAGTAATACACAGCAGAGTCCTCTGTTCTCAGACCAGACAGCTTCAGAGTCATCAAAATGTTGGAATTATCCTCTGTCATTTCTACTCGTCCTTCAACACTTTTTGCATGTGTACTTGCCCCTGCATACCCCATCCATTCCAGTGCTTTTCCTGATGGTTGTCTTATCCAGTGCATATAATAATTACTAAATGTGAATCCAGATCCCTTACAGGAGAGACTGAGAGTTTCTCCAGTCTGTTTTTGGACTGGACTGGAGGGAATGGACTCCAGACTCTGACCATTGAAACCTGATGGAGAGAGAAAGAGAAGAAGAAATTAGAAGGGAAAGCACGAGGGGAGAGATTACAATAAACAAAGTCAATGTTCAGTCTTTCCAGTTGATAAGGAGTAAAACCAAGCAGAACTCACAGGGCAGACAGAGAGAGAGCAACAGAAGAGAGCGTTTTCCCATCATTCTGGAGATATGAACTCAGCTGCCCCACACAAAAAGCAAGACAACAACTCAGCAGCAGAACATAAGTATATATGAACTCTGAGAGATCTGGATTTACATCATGATGTCATGGGGGAGGGGCTAATGACTGAGGTTAGGGGTCAAGCTATGACTCATCGCTAAGGGCCGGGAGTTTTTCTTGATCACATGATATGTCACCTGACCAGGACAAATTATGTCCCCATGCCATAACCAGGGCCTGAAGTTTTTACTGCTCAGATCACATACACATACACGTTTAAAACTGTAAGGAATCTTGGAGGATGATTTTTGAAATATTTATAGATATTGGGGTTCATTTACTGTAAATGTCAGATTAGGGATCAATCTATCAAGTATAGTCACCTTGTTTAACAGGAATGAACACAGCTATGTAGGCCTGTATGTGATTCCTCTACTTTGTATCCCTCTCCTCAGGGAAATACACTACATCAGATATTTCAGCCGACACCGGCCTCGAGGGCGACCCGTAGGGCGAGGCGCAGGGCGATCCGGATGAAGGCGGTGGAACTCCCTCAGCAGTGATGGATCCAAGACGTCCCCCACCGGTACCCAGCACCTCTCCTCCGGACCGTACCCCTCCCAGTCCACGAGGTACTGTAGACCCCTCACCCGGCGCCTAGAATGGAGCGGACTGTGTACGCCGGGGACCCCTCGATGTCTAGAGGGGGCGGAGGGACCTCCGGCACCTCACCTTCCTGCAGGGGACCAGCTACCACCGGCCTGAGGAGAGACACATGAAATGAGGGGTTAATATGGTAGTAAGAAGGAAGCTGTAACCTATAACACACCTCGTTTATCCATTGCTGACAGGTTGGAAGGCCCAACGCAGGAGATGAGAAGCAGGTACAAGGAGTGAACCATTTAATATAGATGGACATGCAACGGAACAAGAACAGTGTCTGGACATAAACACGACAAGACAAACAATGCTGCTACAGGGAACAACACAGAGGAGCAGACATATATGCAGGGGAAATCAACGAAGTGAGGGAGTCCAGGTGAGTCCAATGACCGCAGCTGCGAGCAATGATGGTAACAGGTGCATATGATGACGGGTAGCCTGGTGCACTCGAGCGCCAGGGAGGGGGAGCGGGAGCGGGAGCAGGCGTGACAGTACCCCCCTCACCTGGGTGAGCCGGATGGGCCGGCTGAGGCGTGACAGCCCGACGAGCCAGCTTAGGCACCCCCGGTTCCATCGGAGGCGGAATCCAAGCCCTACGTCACTAACAAAACAAGAAAACTCATTGGCCGGCTGAGGCATAGGAGCCCGACGAGCCGGCTGAAGCATGACGTGGGATGGGAACCTGCCGAGCCAACCGGGACAAGGAAACCTCTCGAGTCAGCTAGGGCATGACAGCCCAACGAGCCAGCTTAGGCATTCCCGGTTCCATCGGCGGCGGCCCCCAGGTCCGACGTCACCAAAAAATGAAACCCTAAAAAACTCTCTGATGCTTCTTGTAAAGGTAGTAGCATTCTGTAAGCCCCAATGCAGGAGATGAGAAGCAGGTACAGGGAGTGAACCAGTTAATACAGATGGACATGCAACGGAACAGGAACATCATCTGGATATAAACACGACAAGACAAACAATGCTACTACAGGGAACAACACAGCAGTGCAGTCTCCATAGACAAACAATGGCAGTAGAATGGCCTTACTGAAGAGCTCAGTGACTTTCAACGTGGCACTGTCATAGGATGCCTCCTTTCCAACAAGTCAGTTCCTCAAATTTCTGCCCTGCTAGGGCTGCCTACTGTCAACTGTAAGTGCTGTTATTGTACTGTTAAGTGGAAACATCTAGGAGCAACAACGGCTCAGCCGTAAAGTGGTAAGCCACACAAGCTCAGAGAATGGGACCACCGATTGCTGAAACGCTTAGCGTGTAAAAATTGTCTTTCCTCGGTTACAACATTCACTACCTAGTTACAAACTGCCTCTGGAAGCAATGTCAGTGCAATAACTGTTCGTCTGGAGCTTGAGATCACCATGTGCAATGCCAAGCGCCAGCTGGAGTGGTTTAAAGCTGGAAACATGTTCTCTGGATTTATGAATCACGCTTCACCATCTGGCAGTCCGACGGACGAATCTGGTCTTGGCGGAGGCCAGGAGAATGCTACCTGCCCGAATGCTATAGTGCCAACTTGGTTTGGTGGAAGAAGAATACTGGTCTGGTGCAGTTTTTCATGGTTCGGGCTAGGCCCCTTAGTTTCAGTGAAGGGAAATTATAACTCTACAACATACAATGGCACTCTAGATGATTCTGTGTTTCCAACTTTGTGGCAAAAGTTTGGGGAAGGCCCGTTCCTGTTTCAGCGTGACAATGCCCCCATGCACAAAGCGAGGTCCATACAGAAATGGTTTGTTGAGATCAGTGTGGAAGAAATTGACTGGCCTGCACAGAGCCCTGACCTCAGCCCCACCTTTGGGATGAATTGGAACGCCGAATGTGAGCCAGGCCTACTCGCCCAACATCAGGATGAGAATGAGATGTTCGATGAGCAGGTGTCCACAAACTTTTGGTAATGTAGTGTATGTGCCTTGTGTTGATGTACAAGTAGTTCTGTTGTTTTGACTCTCAGGGGAATATTATACTTCAGTAGATGTGACTCTGTTGTACTGATGCTCTACTGCCCCCTATTGACTGCCAGTTAGATTCTCTGATGGGTTTTTGGACAGATCCTCCACTCACTCACACCACTGTGTCTCTGGCACAGTAATACACAGCAGAGTCCTCTCCTCTCAGACTAGACAGCTTCAGATACACCATGCTGTTAGAATTATCTCTGGTGACTTCTATACGTCCTTCAACACTTTTTGCATATGCAGTTCCACTAGCATCATCCCATATAATGCCTATCCATTCAAGTGCTCTTCCTGCAGGTTGACGTATCCAGGCCATGTTGTAGCTACTAAAGGTAAAGACAGATCCCTTACAGGAGAGGCTGAGAGGTTCTCCAGGCTTTTTCAGGACGGGACTGGAGGGAATGGCCTCTGACCATACACCCCTAATAGAGAAAAGAGAAGGAAGACAATAAATCACAAATATGTTAACTCAATGGATATTATAATTATCTCTATACGTGAAATACTTTGTTCCAATAAATTGCTAGATTATGGAGTACATACTACAGAGGCCCTACAAGACCAGGAGGAGGTGTAGTTTGCCTGTCATATTTTCAGGATGGAAGACAATTCACCTATTGGAGGAAAAATCATATAAGTCCACAAACTTGGGAGACACAATTTGCATGACATCCATGGTTGGGTGGTAGCATGTCACATGCATATAAACGGGGTTTCAAGGCAATCAATACATTCTAAGACAAAGCCAGACATCAGTGATCACTGTCAATCAGCAAACATTTTATGTATTGTTTAAACAGTAAAGTAAATGTTTTTTTTTCTTCACGTCTCAAATTCGAACATTACGTTTCATGTATCAAGAAGAGTCATGAAATAGTTGATATTAAATCATATTACAACAACACATAAAACAATACAAAAAAACAATAACGAACAACAAGTAATGTACCTAAAAATGTATTCCCATTGTTTCAATGTCACATGGTCAACAACTTTCACCAAACTACTTAACTTAGATGGCTAAACTTCACTCAATGACTTTTTCAATTCATCATTTTTCATTTTCTCCCACAACTGCAATACATCACTGTTGTGTGTTGTTTTGAATTGTGTTACTGTACTTTTACAATTATACAGTGGTCCTTTTTAGGGTTAATCAAGATGCTATTTCAGGGAGACGGCTTGATCAGAGTGCAGGTGCATCCTGGGGCAGTCATGCTTGGTTAGCTTTGAACTACAGTGCCCAATGCTCATTTTGATAGACATGACAAATAAAAACGCATTCTTAAAAAAATTCTCCCCAAGACATACTAAAGTATTTAGGGGGAATTTCCAAGGGCAGCTTTGAGAAACCACATTGTTCAAAGCAATTCTTGAAAAGTGTGTTATATCTATTACAAACACTAACCATGAATATGGTGTGTCAATAACATTGTGTTTGATAAGTAGCAGTGAATGACTGAAAATATTAAATAATATAATTAATACAACTGCTAACAAGGTCTATAATATATATTAAATATTGATTCAATTGTCTGATTCTTTGATCAATCTCACCATTTATTCAAACCAAATGCTAATCATGTTCATGTGGTTGAAACATTGTATGGTCACCAGCCACCAGCTGGATTATGCAAAAAGGCAGTTTCTCCTCAACTGAAACAAGGTAGTGAGAATTAGATCATGAAAGTGTATAGGGACAGTCCCTACAGTCCCTGGGTTACTTAACTGCTTTAACTATCTGTATCATCAGAGATGCTAAACTGGGACCCTGAAACACCCAGGTGACAGACTGGAGTTCACCAAGCGTGGTGCCACACAGCTGTCACAGAGAGGGAAGAGAGAGGGATGGTGTGTGTGAGAGAAACAGACACAACTGAGAAAAGGAGAGCAGGGCTGGTGTGGAACAGAATGAATTATCAAACATAAATCCTTAGATTATGGAATGGATGCATTAATACTTACTTCTTATACAGTTTGACCAAAATGATGGAAAATATGCTGTTTCATAATAATTATGACACAAGTAAATATATGTTTATTCCATATCTGAGACCTTACAGGAGATGGTCAGTGGCTGGACGGTCATAGGGGCTGGCTGAGTGAGTTCTTCATAGTAAATACATGTGGACAAAGCATTTAAAATGTAAATCACTACAAATAAAATCATATTAAAGTTCTAACAAAACCAAAGCCATCGCTTATTGTTCTATCTTTCCCCCAAATCCAGAAAGACTCACAAGAGAAAGCTGCGGCAAAAATGCAGGGAACATGGTTTGTGTTGAAGCTGAACTGGTGGGAGTTGCTCTTCTCTGCTCTCCAGGACTCAGAGGGACGTACAGTTGAAGTCGGAGGTTTACATACACTTAGGTTGGAGTCATTAAAACTAGTTTTTCATCCACTCCACAAATTTCTTGTTAACAAACTATAGTTTTGGCAAGTCGGTGAGGACATCTACTTTGTGCATGACACAAGTCATTTTTCCAACAATTGTTTACAGACAAATATTTCAATTATCATTCACTGTATCACAATTCCAGTGGGTCAGAAGTTTACATACACTAAGTTGACAGTGCATTTAAACAGCTTGGAACATTCCAGAAAATTATGTAATGGCTTTAGAAGCTTCTGATAGGCTAATTGACATCATTTGAGTCAATTGGATGTGTACCTGTGGATGCATTTCAAGTCCTACCTTCAAACTCAGTGCCTCTTTGCTTGACATCATGGGAAAATCAAAAGAAATCAGCCAAGACCAAAAATTGTAGACCTCCACAAGTCTGGTTCATCCTTTGGAGAAATTTCCAAACACCTGATGGTACCATGTTCATCTTTACAAACAATAGTACGCAAGTATAAACACCATGGAACCACGCAGCTGTCATACCGCTCATGAAGGTATCTGTCTGTCTCCTAGAGATTAACGTACTTTGGTGCGAATAGTGCAAATCAATCCCAGAATAATAGCAAAGGACCTTGTGAAGATGCTGGAGGAAACAGGTACAAAAGTATCTATATCCACAGTAAAACGAGTCCTATATCGACATAACCTGAAAGGCCGCTCAGCAAGGAAGAAGCCACTGCTCCAAAACCGCCATAAAAAAGACAGACTACGGTTTGCAACTGCACATGGGGACAAAGATCCTACTTTTTGGAGAAATGTCCTCTGGTCTGATGAAACAAAAATAGAACTGTTTGACCATAATGTCCATCGTTATGTTTGGAGGAACAAGGGGGAGGCTTGCAAGCCGAAGAACACCATCCCAACCGTGAAGCACGGGGGTGGCAGTATCATGTTGTGGGGGTGCTTTGCTGCAGGAGGGACTGGTGCACTTCACAAAATAGATGGCATCATGAGGAAGGGAAATTATCTGGATATATTGAAGCAACATCTCAAGACATCAGTCAGGAAGTTAAGGCTTGGTCGCAAGTGGGTCTTCCAAAAGGACAATGATCCCAAGCAAACTTCCAAAGTTGTGGCAAAATGGCTTAAGGACAACAAAGTCAAGGTATTGGAGTGGCCATCACAAAGCCCTGACCTCAATCCTATAGAAGATTTGTGGGCAAAACTGAAAAAGCGTGTGCGAGCAAGCAGGCCTACAAATCTGACTCAGTTACACCAGCTCTGTCAGGAGGAATGGGCCAAAATTCACCCAACGTATTGTGGGAAGCTTGTGGAAGGCTACCCAAAACATTTGACCCAAGTTAAACAATTTAAATGCAATGCTACCAAATACTAACTGAGTGTATGTAAACTTCTGACCCACTGGGAATGTGATGAAAGAAATACAAGCTGAAATAAATCATTCTCTCTACTATTATTCTGACATTTCACATTCTTAAAATAAAGCGGTGATCCTAACTGATCTAAGACATGGAATTTTTACTAGGATTAAATGTCAGGAATTGTGAACAACTGAGTTTAAATGTATTTGGCTAAGGTGTATGTAAACTTCTGAGATCAACTCTGCTAGGACTCTCAGATAAAGAGAGGTTTTATAGGGACGTATTATGACACACATATAGAGCCTGTTTATATGAGGGAGAGGGAGGGAGAGAGTTAGATGACATTTGCATAACGAAGACAGTCAGGTACAAAAGGACTGGGAATATCAATGCAAAATGGGGGGATATTATGTGATAAAGTGTCAGTTTTTAACACAAGACTTATAGAGGATGAAACCAATATGATATGTAGTACCTCCTTAGAATGATAAAAAATTCTTTATGGGACTCAAATGACATGGGTGCTTATTATTGGTCATCCTGGTCGTGTCCCCACTCTATGAGGGTCTCAGGGGGAGTGGGATATGAAGAGAAAAAAACATTTTTCTAATACAGTAGGACAAATATAAGTACCCACCTAATCATTATATTTATAAATGATATACTGTATGTATGTATGTATGTATGTGTTTAAAGTATGGCTGAGCTTGTGCTATTAAACCATTCATAATAAATACATTTGGTTGTCTGTGCTCCATGGGGAAGTGGTTTTTGTACAGCTCTCTCACCACTATCTCTCACTGTGTGTACCGGGCCTAGTAATACACTGCTGTGTCCTCACTCTTCAGGCTGTTCATTTATAGTCATCTCTGGAGATGGTGAATCTACCCTGAAATGACTGGGAGTAGGAAGCAGTAGTACTATAACTATAAGCAATCCACTCCAGTCCTTTCCCAGGAGCCTGTCTGATCCAGTTCATTCCATAGCTCCTGAATGTGAACCCAGAGGCTGTTTGTGGGATTCTCCAGGTTTTTTTAACCACTGGTCCATACTCAGTCAGTGTCTGACCCTGAACACCTGCTGAAATACATAGAATGTTGAAGAGGGTTGTGTCGATTTATTTCCATGATAAGCTTATAATTAGGCTGCATATCCTCACTGTCAGTAAGAGTAGTCCTGTGGTAGGAAACATGGTGATCTGTGTAGTTCTCTAAAGGTAGTTGATACAGTCCTCAGCAGAATCCTCCTTTAACAGAGACATTAATAAAAATGGAGGACTGGAGAGTTTTGCATGAGCTCCTCCTCACTGGGAGGACCAATCACAAGAGGCTTTGATATATACCCACAGTTCACCTTTTATATCTTTTATGTATATTTATCTTTATTTTACTGGGTAAGTTGAAAAACACTCATTTACAACAACGATATGTGGAAGGGATGCAATGTCAAACTGTTGATTAGTTAGTTATGAAAGTGGATCAATGTTTCTGTACCATCTGTTACTGAAATGTACCAGAGAGAAACCATGTTCTCTGAATCAACCCTTGAAAAATATCTTTATGGAATAACATTGTGGAAAGCGTTTCGATATAGGGGAAATCCTTAACTTAGCCTGCCTCCTAGAGTGTTAAATTGGAACTGAAGGTCACATCTCTGATCTTCACCTTCCATGTTCCATGTCTCCCCAGATAATGGGTTTTATACTGCTCTGGCCAGGCAGGCAATACACAGGAAGGCAAACGGGCAGGTGAATCAAAACTAGGACTGAAGGCTATAACAATTGAACCAGTCTGGGTTAGTGTGATATCACAGTAAATACGTGTGTGGATAAAATACACAAATATATTAACATTGTTCACAAACAACCTTAAAGATACATTCAATTGTTCATATTTCTGCCAATCCAAATATGTGTCGAGTTCCCCCCCAAATCCAGAGAGACTCACAAGATGCAGCAGCAGCAGCAGACATGCAGGGAACTTGCTTTAATTTTGAAGTTGAACTGATGGGAGCTGCTCCTCTCTACTCTCCAGGACTCACACAGAGACTCTTTATATAAGGGAGAGGTGAAGAGAAAGAGAGGAGCATGGTACAATGTGCATAGGGAGAAGAGACAGGTATGGGAGGAATGGGAATAGCAGTAAACCTTTCATTCATAACTATATCAAAACTTTTCTTTGAGAACTATGCCAATTTCTATTGTTCTAAGCTAGATTGTTACTAGTGAGTAATAGTTAACCCACTGGGCACAGACATCAGTTTAATGTCTAGTTTTGATTTACATTTGATTCAGTGGTCATCTAACGTGAATTCAAACACAAAAAAATGAATAACTAAGTCATTGGATTTTGGTTAAAAGTTGGAAGAAAATAAACAATTCCAGAAATTCCTTTACATTGATGGCTTCTTGCAAATCCAATCAGTTTTCCACCTTGTTTTAACGTCATCAGAAGGAAAAAATTATATTAAATGAAATGACGTGGAAACAATATTAATTCAACCAGTTTGTGCCCAGTGGGATAACTCTTGATGCTAGCAAAACCTATTGCCAATATTTTTGCATCACAAGACAGAAGTGATAGTGGTATCCAGTTATTTAATTACATTAGAAATCAGATATTCATTTCCAGCATGGTCCTTAATAGATGATCTAGTATGTCACCAGTGATAAGTATTGGTTTCATACAGTGCGTGAACGTTTTTCTCATAATGGAGGGACACAGATGATACATCTGTTTACATGTTTCCTATGTATAAGTTCTGGAACATTAAATTGCAACTGAGAAGTAAACTCACTGTGCTTCTGAGTCCCTTAACATCATCTACAGTGGGGCAAAAAAGTATTTAGTCAGCCACCAATTGTGCAAGTTCTCTCACTTAAAAAGATGAGAGAGGCCTGTAATTTTCATCATAGGTACACTTCAACTATGACAGACAAAATGAGGAAAAAAAATCCAGAAAATCACATTGTAGGATTTTTAATGAATTTATTTGCAAATTATGGTGGAAAATAAGTATTTGGTCA
>QNTS01013690.1:0-10388 GCA_003317085.1 Hucho hucho
AGTAGCTGCTGCCTTGGCAGGAACTAATGGGGATCCATAATAAACCCCAGGAACAGTAGCTGCTGCCTTGGTATCTATAATGTAATGGGGATCCATAATAAACCCCAGGAACAGTAGCCTAATGAATACACATACAGTGTTCCATCACAGCAGATTTGGACCTGTTTCCACAAGAAAATGGCAACTAATGAAGAACAAACACCATGGTAAATACAATCCAGATTTATGTTTATCTATTTTCCCTTCGGTACTTTAACTATTTGTACATCGTTACAACACTGTATATAGACATAATACGACATTTGAAATGTCTTTATTATTTTGGAACTTCTGTGAGTGTAATGTTTACTGTAAAACATTTTTTCTTTATCTTACTTTTGTTTAGTATCTATTTCACTTGCTTTGGCAACGTAAACATGTTTCCCATGCCAATAAAGCCATTTGAATTGAAATTCAATTGAGAGGAAGAGAGAGATATGCCTGAGGTGTGTTCTTCAAGTGAAAATGTAGCTAACACAGTCCATTTGGTTTGTTACTCTGTCAAACGGAAGCCTTGTTGAACTCTTGTCAGGTGTGGTTGTACCTTACCTATCTTGGAGCAGCTCAGCATCTCATGGGCCATTTCTGACCCTGTGACGGTCATAACAGGGTTGCCATGGTGATGTCACACAGGTCACCAGAAGTACACAATGTCAATGAAGTTGATTGATTTCCAATTTTCCCAGGTCAGAAGCGTCCCAGGTCAGAAGCGTCCCAGTCCAGGTGTGTCTGTTTCTCTAGTGTCTAGTGATCTCTGCGTTTAATACTTCCTGTCTTCATAACAAACATGTCGGACCATGTTCCTTCAGACATCCTGTTCTACCTGTTCACACACACTAACACACACTCACACACACTAACACCCACCACAAGCATTCATTTGTGGGTCTGATTCTACCTACCGCTCTCCATTCCACAGACAAACCAGAAACCGATTCTATAGGCCACCCCCACACACCCAAACCAGACAAACAGACTGACAGAGATAGACAGACAGCCAACCAGACAAACAGACTGACAGAGATAGACAGACAGCCAACCAGACAAAGAGACTGACAGAGATAGACAGAGAGCCAAACCAGACAAACAGACTGACAGAGATAGACAGACAGCCAACCAGACAAACAGACTGACAGAGATAGACAGAAAGATAGCCAGACAGCCAGACTGATAAACAGATTGACAGAGACACAGCCAACCAGACAAACAGCCAGACAGAAAAACAGACTGACAGACAAACAGATAGACAGATGGACACACTGTTGTCAACAGAACTGAAGACACTGTCAATGGTGTCAGCAGGTTACGCAGGAGGGTCACAAAGAGAGAATTAGTCTCTTTCTTATTGATTCTCCTGCGTTTCCCGTGGTGCTGGGCCTACCCTGGTTGGCCTGTCATGACCCCACCATTTCGTGGCAACAGAGGGCTCTCAAGGGGTGGTCACGAAAGTGCTCAGGGAGGTGTGTAGAGGTTTCCATCGGTGCGACTACGGTGGAAAGTCCAGACCAGGTCTCCCCTCAGAATATGTTGATTTGGCTCTCGCCTTCTGTAAGAAGAAGGTGACTCAATTACCACCCCATCGACGGGGGGATTGTGCGATAAATCTCATGGTAGACGCAACACTTCCCAGGAGTCACTTGTATCCTCTGTCCCAGGAGGAGACGGTTGCTATGGAAACATATGTCTCTGAATCCCTGGGGCAGGGATACATTCGGCCCTCCACTTCACCTGTCTCCTCGAGTTTCTTTTTTGTGAAGAAGAAGGATGGAGGTCTGCGCCCGTGTATTGAATATCGGGGTATCAATCAGATCACTGTGAGGTACAGCTACCCGCTGCCTCTTATAGCGATAGAGTGCGATAGAGTCAATGCACGGGGCGCGCTTCTTCACAAAATTGGATCTCAGGAGCGCTTACAACCTGGTGCGTATCCGGGAGGGGGACGAGTGGAAGACGGCATTTAGTACCACATCAGGGCACTATGAGTACCTCGTCATGCCGTACGGGTTGATGAATGCTCCATCAGTCTTCCAGGCATTTGTTGACGAGATTTTCCGGGACCTGCATGGGCAGGGTGTAGTGGTGTAGTGGCGTAGTGGCGTGGTGGCGTGGTGGCGTAGGGGCGTGGTGGCGTGGTGGCGTGGTGGCGTAGTGATGTAGGGGTGTAGTGGTGTAGTGGTGTAGGGGTGTAGTGGTGTGGTGGTGTAGTGGTGTGGTGGTGTGGTGGCGTGGTGGCGTAGGGGCGTGGTGGCGTGGTGGCGTAGGGGCGTAGGGGCGTAGTGGTGTAGTGGTGTATATTGATGACATTCTGATATACTCCGCTACACGCGCCGAGCATGTGTCTCTGGTGCGCAGGGTGCTTGGTCGACTGTTGGAGCATGATCTGTACGTCAAAGCGGAGAAATGCCTGTTTTTCCAGCAGTCCGTCTCCTTCCTAGGGTACCGCATTTCCACGTTAAGGGTGGAGATGGAGAGTGACCTTTTTCAGCCGTGCGTAATTGGCCGACTCCCACCACGGTAAAGGAAGTGCAGCGGTTCCTAGGGTTTGCCAACTACTACCGGAGGTTTATCCGGGGTTTTGGTCAGGTAGCGGCTCCCATTACCTCACTGCTGAAGGGGGGGACCAGTGCGACTGCAGTAGTCGGCTGAGGCGGACAGGGCTTTTGGTCACCTGAGGGCTCTGTTTACCTCGGCTCCCGTGCTGGCTCATCCGGATCCCTCTTTGGCGTTCATAGTGGAGGTGGACGCGTCCGAGGCTGGGATAGGAGCGGTGCTCTCTCAGCGCTCGGGTACGCCACCAAAGCTTCGCCCCTGTGCCTTCTTTTGGAAGAAGCTCAGCCCGGCGGAGCGAAACTATGATGTAGGGGACCAGGAGCTGTTGGCTGTCGTAAAGGCTCTGAAGGTGTGGAGACATTGGCTTGAGGGGGATAAACACCCTTTTCTCATCTGGACTGACCACCGCCATCTGGAGTACATCCGGGCGGCGAGGAGACTGAACCCTCGCCAGGCAAGGTGGGCAATGTTTTTTACTCGTTTTGTTTTCACCCTGTCCTACCGACCAGGTTCCCAGAACGTTAAGGCAGACACACTGTCCCGGATGTATGACACAGAGGAGCGGTCCATGGATCACACTCCCATACTCCCGGCCTCTTGCCTTGTGGCACCAGAAGTGTGGGAGCTGGACGCGAACATCGAGCGGGCGTTACGTACAGAGCCCACTCCCCCTCAGTGTCCAGCCGAGCGTCTGTACGTTCCGTCTGCTGTCCGCGACCGGTTGATCTATTGGGCCCACACGTCACCCTCCTCTGGTCATCCTGGCATCGGTCAGACAGTGCGCTGTCTTAGTGGGAAGTACTGTTGGTCCACCTTGGCCAAGGACGTGAGGGTGTGCGCCCAGTGCAAGGAAGTGCAGCGGTGTGCGCCCAGTGCAAGGCTCCTAGGCACCTGCCCAGAGGGAAGTTATCAAATCAAATCAAATCAAATTTATTTATAAAGCCCCCCTTACATCAGCTGATGTCACAGAGTGCTGTACAGAAACCCAGCCTAAAACCCCAAACAGCAAGCAATGCAGGTGTAAAAGCACTGCAGGTGTAAAAGCACGGTGGCTAGGAAAAACTCCCTAGAAAGGCCAAAACCTAGGAAGAAACCTAGAGAGGAACCAGGCTGTGAGGGGTGGCCAGTCCTCTTCTGGCTGTGCCGGGTGCAGATTATAACAGAACATGGACAAGATTTTAAAATGTTCATAAAACAGGCAGAACAGTTGAAACTGGAGAAGCAGCACGGCCAGGNAGGCCTTGAGGAATGGTCCTAATGCTCAGGTCCTCCGAGAGAGAGAAGAAGAAAAAAGAAAGAAAGAGAGAGATAATTAGAGAGAGCATACTTAAATTCGCACAGGACACCAGATAAAATAAATACTCCAGATATAACAGACGGACCCTAACCCCCCGACACATAAACTACTGCAGCATAAATACTGGGGGCTGAGACAGGAGGGGTCGGGAGACACTGTGGCCCCGTCCGACGATACCCCCGGACAGGGCCAAACAGGCAGGATATAACCCCACCCACTCTGCCGAAGCACAGCCCCCACACCACTAGAGGGAAATCTTCAACCACCAACAAGTTATAACCCCTACCCGTTCCACAACGGCCGTGGTCGCACCTGTCGGTGGACTTCCTGCCGTCTCCTCCCTTTGCCCGGTCTCCCTACGGCTCTACAGACTGCGGAGGCCCTGTTCACACACGTCTTCCGGCACTACGGGGTGCCTGAGGACATAGTCTCTGATCGGGGTCCCCAGTTCACGTCCAGGGTTTGGAGGGTGTTCATTGAACGTCTGGGGGTCTCAGTCAGCCTCACCTCAGGTTTTCACCCCGAGAGTAACGGGCAGGTGGAGAGAGTAAACCAGAATGTGGGTAGGTTTCTGCGGTCATATTGCCCGGACCGGCAGGGGGAGTGGGCAGCGTTCATCCCATGGGCAGAGATGGCCCAAAACTCACTCCGCCACTCCTCCACTAACCTCTCTCCCTTCCAGTGCGTACTGGGATATCAGCCGTTCTGGCACCTTGGCATCAGAGCCAGATCGAGGCTCCTGCGGTGGACGAATGGTTTAAGCGCTCGGAGGAGACCTGGGACGCCGCCCATGTGCACCTGCAATGGGCCGTGAGGCGGCAGAAGGCGCCACCGCAGTGAGGACCCGGTGTTCGCACCGGGGGACCGGGTCTGGCTCTCGACACGAAACCTGCCCCTCCTGAGGAGACTGAACGAGGTTATAGGTTACAGCTTCCCCCTGATTACCGTATTAACCCCTCGTTCCATGTGTCTCTCCTCAGGCCGGTGGTGGCTGGTCCACTCCAGGACTCTGAGGTGCGGGAGGTTCCTTCGCCCACTCTGGACATCGAGGGGGCCCCGGCGTATGCTGTTCGAGCCATCCTGGACTCGAGGCGTCGGAGGAGGGGCCTTCAGTACCTCGTGGAGTGGGAGGGGTACGGTCCGGAGGAGAGATGCTGGGTGCCGGTGGACGTTCGGGACCCTTCGTTGCTGCGGGAGTTCCACCGTCTCCATCCGGATCGCCCTGCGCCTCGTCCTCCAAGTCGTCCCCAAAGCCGGTGTCGGCGCGCGGGGGTACTGTCACGACTTCCGCCGAAGTCGGTCCCTCTCCTTGTTCGGGCGGCGTTCGGCGTCACCGGTCTTCTAGCCATCGCCGATCCATTTTTCATTTTCATTTGTTACTCATATCTGCTGTCCTGCGCCTGACTCCTCTACACCAGCTACACACAGGATCGTTAACACAGCCCTTATATTTAGCTTCACAATTAAGTGTTTTACAATTTTCTTATCAGGACAACCAGGGATACAGGTCGAACACAAAACACAAATAATTGACAAAAACAGTTGCATTCATGACTTTTATTGACAAATAAGGCCAGCCAAGCAAAAACCGGATAAAAATGAATTCATAAGAATCCTGTAAGTACAGAAATAGTTTGCTCAGTGGGAAATAAATATCCAACTACCCAGTGACTGTGTGGAGTTTGGAGTTTGTGACAGCAACTATGTGAGCTTATTACAGTATTATAGAAACTATGTCCTGGGATTTCCAATGATTGACGTAGATTAACTCTACCTTCCATCTTCTCTTGCGTGGCTTGTGAGCGTCATAGAGCAAATACAGATTCCATGTACAGTTGAAGTGGGAAGTTTACATACACTTAGGTTGGAGCCATTAAAACTCGTTTTTCAACCACTCCACAAATTTCTTGTTAACAAACTATAGTTTTGGCAAGTCGGTTAGGACATCTACATTGTGCATGACACAAGTCATTTTTCCAACAATTGTTTACAGACAGATTATTTCACTTATTATTCACTTTATCACAATTCCAGTGGGTCAGAAGTTTACATATACTAAGTTGACTGTGCCTTTAAACAGCTTGGAAAATTCCAGAAAATAATGTCATGGCTTTAGAAGCATCTGATAGGCTAAATGACATAATTTGAGTCAATTGGAGGTGTACCAGTGGATGTATTTCAAGGCCTACCTTCAAACTCAATGACTCTTTGCTTGACATCATGGGAAAATCAAAAGAAATCAGCCAAGATCCTTGGGAGCAATTTCCAAACGCCTGAAGGTACCACGTTCATCTGTACAAACAATAGTACGCAAGTATAAACACCATGGGACCACGCAGCCGTCATACCGCTCAGGAAGGAGATGCGTTCTGTCTCCTAGAGATGAACGTACTTTGGTGCGAAAAGTGCAAATCAATCCCAGAACAACAGCAAAGGACCCTGTGAAGATGCTGGAGGAAACAGGTACAAAAGTATCTATATCCACAGTAAAACGAGTCCTATATCGACATAACCTGAAAGGACGCTCAGCAAGGAAGAATCCAATGCTCCAAAACCGCCATAAAAAAGCCAGACTACGGTTTGCAACTGCACATGGGGACAAAGATCGTACTTTTTGGAGAAATGTCCTCTGGTCTGATGAAACAAAAATAGAACTGTTTGGATATAATGACCATCGTTATGTTTGGAGGAAAAAGGGGGAGGCTTGCAAGCCGAAGAACACCATCCCAACCGTGAAGCACGGGGGTGGCAGCATCATGTTGTGGGGGTGCTTTGCTGCAGGAGGGACTGGTGCACTTCACAAAATAGATGGCATCATGAGGTAGGAAAAGTATGTGGATACATTGAAGGAACATCTCAAGACATCAGTCAGGAAGTTAAAGCTTGGTCGCAAATGGGTCTTCCAAATGGACAATGACCCCAAGCATACTTCCAAAGTTGTGGCAAAATGGCTTAAAGTCAACAAAGTCAAGGTATTGGAGTGGCCATCACAAAGCCCTGACCTCAATCCTATAGTAAATTTGTGGGCTGAACTGAAAAGGCGTGTGCGAGCAAGGAAGCCTACAAACCTTACACCAGCTCTGTCAGGAGGAATGGGCCAAAATTCACCCAATTTATTGTGGGAAGCTTGTGGAAGACTAGCCGAAACGTTTGACCCAAGTTAAACAATTTAAAGGCAATGCTACCAAATACTAATTGAGTGTATGTAAATGTATGACCCACTGGGAATGTGATGATAGAATGATTTATTTCAGCTTTTATTTCTCTCTACTATTATTCTGACATTTCACATTCTTAAAGTGGTGATCCTAACTGACCTAAGACAGGGATTTTTTTTACTAGGATTAAATGTCAGGAAATGTGAAAAACTGAGTTTAAATGTATTTGGCTAAGGTGTATGTAAACTTCCGACTCCAAAGGTGCATGGTCATGGAAGTCTCAGCTTTGATGCATATATCTTAAATGGAGCCCCAACATGTATCATTTTGAACATAATGTATAAATACATGATGGTATTACAGTATATAGTATAAATACATGATGGTATTACAGTATATAGTATAAATACAGTAAATTATGGGGGATGGGAGGTGAGGTGCATTATGGGGGATGTGAGATGCATTATGGGGAGGTGAGGTGCATTATGGGTGATGGGAGGTGAGATGTATTATGGGGGATGGGAGGTGCATTATGGGGATGGGAGGTGCATTATGCGGTATGGGAGGTGAAGTGCATTATGGGTGATGGGAGGTGAGATGTATTATGGGGGATGGGAGATGCATTATGGGGATGGGAGGTGCATTATGCGGTATGGGAGGTGAGGTGCATTATGGGTGATGGGAGGTGAGATGTATTATGGGGGATGGGAGATGCATTATGGGGAGGTGAGGTGCATTACGGGGGAGGTTCATTATGGTGGCTGGGAGAAGCATAATGCATCAAGATATTTTATATTTTACCCCCCAAAATATCTTGAAGTAAGATAAACTAAATCACATTTCAAGTGATTTATCCCTCAATATAAGGAAAAAAATATTGATGCTAGATATTTAGGCTTGCTAAGAAATCACTTTCTGCAGTGTAACTTCAATGTTTGTTAGGTTTTTACATGGCATAGTGTATATGATGTATTTGGGATGTTTGTTAGGTTTTTACATGGCATTGTGTATATGATGTATTTGGGATGTTGTTAGCGTATTTTTAACGCTTTCAGACAATGCGATTAACCGCAACAACAAAAAAATTACACAAATGTAACTCGAGCTAACTCATCAACTCTGACAACCTTAATAATAATATACCAATATACACTGAGTGGACAAAACATTAAGAACACCTGCTCTTTCCATGATGTAGACTGACCAGTTGAATCCAGGTCAAAGCTATGATCCCTTATTGATGTCACTTGTTAAATCCACTTCAATCAGTGTAGACGTAGGGGAGGAGACAGGTTAAAGGAGGATTTTTAAGCCTTGAGTCAACTGAGACATTCAGAGGGTGAATGGGCAAGACAAAATATTTAAGTGCCTTTGAACAGGGTTTCCTGTGTGTATCAAGAATGGACATCCCGCCAACTGGACACAACTGTGGGAATCGTTGGAGTCAACATGGGCCAGCATCCAATGGACGCTTTTGACACCTTAAGTCCATGCTCCAACGAATTGAGGCTCTAACGAGGTCAACATGGGGGGAAACTCAATATTAGGAAGGTGTTCTTAATATTTGGTACATTCAGTGGATAATATAATAATATATCCTGCTCCTGGGCTTGTGGAGGATGAGATCATTCGGTCTGGCCGTTATCTCTAGAGATAATTCTGTCTCAACATCTGTTTTATCTGTAGAGGGCCCCACAGTCTCAACATCTGTTTTATCTGTAGAGGGCCCCACAGTCTCAACATCTGTTTTATATGTAGAGGGCCCCACAGTCTCAACATCTGTTTTTATCTGTAGAGGGCCCCACAGTCTCAACATCTGTTTTATCTGTAGAGGGCCCCACAGTCTCAACATCTGTTTTATCTGTAGAGGGCCCCACAGTCTCAACATCTGTAATGTAACTTAAAAATTATACATAATTTTGGTTTTCCTGAGAAAAATGGAGCCCCAACATGTATTCATTTCAACATAGAATATATAGTATACATAGAGTACATTATGTGGGAAGGAAGGTGCGTTATGGGTGATGGAGTGTGAGATCCATTATGGGGGATGGGAGGTGCATTATGGGTGATGGAGGGTGAAGTGCATTATGGGGGATGTGAGGTGCATTATGGGGGAGGTGAGGTGCATTATGGGGGATGGGAGGTGAGCACAGGAGGTTGGTGGTACCTTACTTGGGGAGGACGGGTTCGTGGTAATGGCTGGAGCGTAATCATTGGAATGGTATCAAATACATCAAACACATGGTTTGAATCCATTCCATTCGCTCCGTTCCAGCCTTTATTATGACCTATCCATTATGCATTATGAGGTGTGGGGGAGTCATAGAGAATGATAGAGACCTCTAGTGGCCAAAAGGCCGTATTAGCATGGCCAGCGTCACTGATGGATTCCACCATTTTAATGTAGTAAACTGGGTGGGACTTCCAACTTTATTGGCTGATCCCTCCTGATGAACCTATTGGAGCCATGTTTAACCGGGTCATCAGGAGGGATCAGCCAATCGTTTAAGAAGAGGATGTACTACTTCAAAATGCCCATGCTATGCCAGATGATATAATGTCCCAGAAACATAGATGAGTCCTCTATCGCTCTCTATGTGTGGAGCTTGAGAGTCCGTCCAGTTCAGGTTTTTCAACAGGAAGTGATGTAACAGTTGCCATGTGGTCGCTAGGGGAGGACTTCTTGCTGCACCATTTTCTTCCTCCAAAAACAGGAACGCCTTTTCCCACGAGGCCACAGGGCTGGGGGAGGGGCATGTGAGGGAGTCCCTGCTGTAGAGGGTTGTGGGTGTTGTAGTCTAGCCCACATTGATTCCCAGCCCCACCTGCACACAGAAACGCTACGGTAAGAACACACTTCCACCGCCACCGACCACAACCAAAACACCAACACCATCCCCCACCTGCAGTTTGTCACCACGGTGATTAACGAAGGCTCCCATCATTAGTGTAGCGGGGAGAGGAGACAGACTCTTCTCCAGTACTCCTCCAATTATACACCTACTGTTAACCATGCCTACACACACACAAACACACACACAGGCTGCAGTCAGCATTTGTCATCAGGAATACATATTTGCCAGTGGGAGGCTGCTGAGGGGAGGACAGCTCATAATAATGGCTGGAACAGAGCGAATGGAATGGCATCAAGTATTTGATACAATTCCACTTATTCTGCTCCAACCATTACCACGAGACCGTCCTCCCCAATTAAGGTACCACCAACCCCCTTTGATGTTTACATAATAACCCCACCACCCCTCCGTACCTCTGAACACCATGTTAGCCTCTGGTAGTCACCTCTGAACACCATGTTAGCCTCTGGTAGTTACCTCTGAACA
>QNTS01013701.1:5265-16633 GCA_003317085.1 Hucho hucho
TGATAAAAGCTGATTAGTATTTCAAGCACATAAAATATCCATCCTAGCCGAACTGCAATCTCATCAGAAACATGTTGGGTTGTTTTCACAGCTTCCTGTTTCCTTAAAACCAGTCAAACTGATGACGTTTGGAAATGTTGCACAGAAAACATTTCCCGATTAAATAAAATGTTTGGCTGCATTTTCTCCAAAGCCCCTAAACGTCTTGGATCCGTGAAAGAAGCAGAGATGACAGAGAGAACTTTACAGATTACAACTAGATTGCAGCATTCATTCTATCGATGTATGACATTATTCTAGTGAGCAAGGGTTTATTTAGTCTTCTAGGGTAACATTTAATGAAATTTAATAGAAGCCGCTTTGACGATAACACAGTGCCACCCACGCAGCCCGCTCCCAAGGACTGTGGGCTCTCGTCCTCCGTGACCGACGTGATTAAGACATTTAAGCGTGTTAACCCTCGCAAGGCTGCAGGCCCAGACGGCACCCCGAGCCGCGTCCTCAAAGCATACGCAGACCAGCTGGCTGGAGTGTTTACGGACATATTCAATCTCTCCCTATCCCAGTCTGCTGTCCCCACTTGCTTCAAGATGTCCAGCATTGTTCCTGTACCCAAGAAAGAAAAGATATCTGAACTAAATGACTATCATGTCATCATGAAGTGCTTTGAGAGGCTAGTTAGGGATCATATTACCTCTACCTTACCTAACCTAACACCTGAGACCCACTTCAATTTGCTTACCGACCCAATAGGTCCACAGATGATGTAATTGCCATGACACTGCCCTATCTCATCTGGACAAGAGGAATACCTACGTCAGAATGCTGTTCATTGACTATAGCTCAGCCTTCAACACCAGCCTTCCAAGCTCATCATTAAGCTCGAGGCCCTGGGTTTGAACCCCGCCCTTTGCAACTGGATCCTGGACTTCCTGATGGCCGCCCCCAGGTGGTAAAGGTAGGAAACAACACCTTCACTTCACTGATCCTCAACACAGGGGGACCCACAAGGGTGCATGCTCAGCCCCCTCCTGTACTCCCTGTTCACCCATGACTGCGTGGCCACGCACGCCTCCAACTCAATCATCAAGTTTGCAGACGACACAAAAGTAGTAGGCTTGATAACCAACGACGACGAGACGGCCTACAGGGAGGAGGTGAGGGCCCTGGTGGAGTGATGCCAGGAAAATAACCTCTCCCTCAACGTCAACAAAACAAAGGAGCTGATTGTGGACTTCAGGAAACAGCAGAGGGAGCACAACCCTATCCAAATCGACAGGATTGCAGTGGAGAAGGTGGAAATCTGCAAGTTTCTCGGTGTACACATCACTGACAATCTGAAACAGTCCACCCTGACAGACAGTGTGGTGAAGAAGGCGCAACAGCACCTCTTCAACCTCAGGAGGCTGAAGAAATGTGTCTTGGCCCCTAAGACCCTCAGAAACCTTTACAGATACACAATTGAGAGCATCCTGTTGGGCTGTATCACCACCAGGTATGGCAACTTTTTTTAAATATATTTTTATTTAACCAGGTAGGCCAGTTGAGAACAAGTTCTAATTTACAACTGCGACCTGGCCAAGGTAAAGCAAAGCAGTGCGACAAAAACAACAACACAGAGTTACACAAGGGATAAACAAACGTACAGTCAATAACACAATAGAAAAATCTATATACAGTGTGTGCAAATGTAGTAAGATTAGGGAGGTAAGGCAATAAATAGGCCATATTGGCAAAATAATTACAATTAAGCATTAACACTGGAGTGATAGATGTGCAGATGATGATGTGCAAGTAGAGAGATACTAGGGTGCAAAAGAGCAAAAAAATAAAAAATAATAACAATATGGGGATGAGGTTGTTGGGTGTGCTAATTACAGATGGGCTGGCACTGGCACCGCCCGCAACCGCAGGACTCTCCAGAGGGTGGTACAGTCTGCCCAACGCATCACCAGGGGGCACACTACCTGCCCTCCAGGACACCTACAGCACCTGATGTCACAGGAAGGACAAAAAAATCGTCAAGGACATCAATCACCCGACATCTGCCTAGAGCAAATTATTATCTGTAAGAACTAAGAGAAAACACGTCTGGTCATTTTTACAATTATTTGTTTTGACATTGTTTGCCAGAATTATGTTTGTTTGTTAAACTGCGTTTCCAACTCCAGTCAGCAGATGGCGATGTGAGTCTTTCAGGTGATGGTTCTCGAGTGACGTATAATCTAGTGGACGGGACGTTTCTTCAACAACTTCAACCATCTCGGTAACNAGGACGCTTCAACATTGAAAGAAGAGAATGTTACAGTGAAGGAAGAGGAAGAAGCTTTCGGAGTGAAAGAGGAGGGGGATGAACAGAAAGAGGAGGATGCCGTGTTTGTAGTGAAAGAAGAGGACCAACTTGTTGAAATGAAGGAAGAGGGGGAGATTACTGTCACATTGGAGGAGGAGGAGGAGGAGGAAGAAGACGAGACTGGAGATCTGATGAACACCAGTGAGTATCTACTGTCTTAAAAACAGGGGCACAACCTCTGCTGTTGTTGAACCAATGTGTGGTTTTAAAGGGGCATTCTACTGATGTTCTACACTAGAATTTTGCTATTTTCTTATTTTTCTCATTTTTATTTATTTATTGGTTACTTCAGTTTATTTAGTAAATACTTCCTTAACACCTATTTTTTCTTAACTGCATGACTTAAACTCTAAGGTCTACACCTGTTGTATTCGGCGCAAGTGACAAATACAATTTTATTTATTTGAATAAAATGGGAATTCTTATTGATGTTCTACAATTGAATGATTTACCACCTTAAATTTGTTTTCACGTTAGATCAGGGGTCTCCAACCTTTTCTATCATGAAAGCTACTTTAAAAAAATGAAACATGTCGTGAGCTACTCATTTTTTCCTAGTTATCAATTACGCTTATTCTTTCTTCCCTTCTCTACTGGGGAAACTGCCCTTCTCCTGTCCAGGAGCGGCGTGTGGGTAAAACCACTGGGGAAACTGCCCTTCTCCTGTCCAGGAGCGGCATGTGGGTAAAACCACTGGGGAAACTGCCCTTCTCCTGTCCAGGAGAGGCGCGTGGGTAAAACCACTGGAGAAGCTGCCCTTCTCCTGGCCAGGAGCGGTGCGTGGGTAAAACCACTGGGGAAGCCAGGGGGGAGGGAAATCCATATTACAACTAGGGATGCACCGATATGTCATTTTTGGTCGATACCGATATCCAATATTTTCCTTGCTAAAAAATCTGATACAGATAACCGATATTTAAAATTGTATCAGCCTTTTAAGCATTCTAGTACAATTAAATAGTTAAAACACACACACACTGACCCAAAAAGTTATTTTGTTGGCATTTACGTATGTCCCCATTACCAGTAAAACAATCAAAACCTATTTATTTCACTTACTTGCTGTGCTGTTTCATTGTTCATTTGTTCAGTCGTTTCATTCTCTACCAGGATTTCATCATACATGTCAAGCAGTATGCAGTATGCAAGTTTCAGCTCTCTGTCCGTGGGTTCTCTTCCTCGGTGCGCACTGTCACTGTCCGTTTCCATCTTGTCCAGCTGTGTCTGTAACATTTCATGTAAACCCGGTTTCTTGTCTGCATCGAAGTAGCGGTCCTTGTACCTAGCATCGAGCATGGTGGTGACACAGTAAAGATCCTCGGAGAGAATACCGCCGAATCGCTTGTTCACAGCCTCTAATACTGCCGACACAGACTGTGGGGTTTTGTCGAGCAGGTCATGAGAGGGTATCTGCAGACACAGTTGATGAGCTTGTTTCTCCAGTCAGTTGTTCAAATGGCGGTAGGAGTGTGTTCATGTTTCCAAGATTCAAACATTTTCTCAAATGCCATTGAAATGGCAGCAGCGGTATGACAACCAGCACATTCTTGAGCATGCAGTGTTTATTGTCCGATTCTGATATGCTTACCGATATATCGTGTTTCCCTAATTGGTACCTTTAGCAGACTCCGTGTACAGATTGGTAGAACTGACTGCCCAGAAGCAGTCATCAATGTTTAGGTTTTCTAGAGAGTCAATAGATCCTATTATATAAAAACCAACCTATTTTGTGATAATTGTGTTGTTTGCTCTATAACCTGTGCGTTCATATGTCTCGGGACCGTGATATATAGGCTTAAAGGCAGAGACAATAAGAAGACACAGTGGCAGAATAAATTCAATAACACCTTTGTTTCACCACAAAACCGGAGAGCAACCTCTGTCCTGTGAAGTCCACAAAGCATATTGCATGTAACAAACAGTTACATGACCTACAGCATGGTCAAACAACTATTGATTTAGAACCACAGAGAGTTAACGCAAGTCGCAAAGAAAACAAGAGCTCCCTCCACTATTCCAGCACCATTTCAACTTCAAATTCATCAAATCACTTATGGTTAGTCTACTACAGTGACAACTAAAAGATACCAAAAACAATGTAGTCCAAACAACGTAAGCTAAATATGATGTGGCTGTCCATGTTTCTGATTTATATGTACGTTATAAAAATTTTTGATTTCATCTTTATTTAACCAGGTAGGCCAGTTGAGAACAAGTTCTCATTTACAACTGCGACCTGGCCAAGATAAAGCAAAGCAGTGCGACAAAAACAACAACAGAGTTACACATGGGATAAACAAAAGTACAGTCAATAACACAATAGAAAAATCTATATACAGTGTGTGCAAATGGAGTAAGGAGGTAAGGCAATAAATAGGCCAATAGTAGTGAAGTAATTACAATTTAGCAAATGAACACTGGAGTGATAGATGTGCAGATGATGATGTGCAAGTAGAAATACTGGTGTGCAAAAGAGAAAAAAAAAGTAAATAAAAACAATATGGGGATGAGGTAGGTAGTTGGATGGGCTATTTACAGATGGGCTGTGTACAGCTGCAGCGATCGGTAAGCTGCTCAGATAGCTGATGCTTAAAGTTAGTGAGGGAGATATAAGTCTCCAACTTCAGCGATTTTTGCAATTCGTTCCAGTCATTGGCAGCAGAGAACTGGAAGGAAAGGCGTCCAAAGGAGGTGTTGGCTTTGGAGATGACCAGTGAGATATACCTGTTGGAGCGCGTGCTACGGGTGGGTGGGTGTTGTTATCGTGACCAGTGAGCTGAGATAAGGCGGAGCTTTACCTAGCAAAGACTTATAGATGACCTGGAGCCAGTGTCTGGCGACGAATATGTAGCGAGGGCCAGCCGACGAGAGCATACAGGTCGCAGTGGTGGGTGGTATATGGGGCTTTGGTGAGAAAACGGATGGCACTGTGATAGACTGCATCCAGTTTGCTGAGTAGAGTGTTGGAGGCTATTTTGTAAATGACATTGTCGAGGATTGGTAGGTTAATACATTTTACGAGGGTATGTTTGGCAGTGTGAGTGAAGGAGGCTTTGTTGCTTAATGTGAGTCTGGAAGGAGAGTTTACAGTCTAGCCAGACACCTAGGTATTTATAGTTGTCCACATATTCTAAGTCAGAACCGTCCAGAGTAGTGATGCTAGTCGGGCGGGCGGGTGCGGGCAGCGATCGGTTAAAGAGCATGCATTTAGTTTTACTAGCGTTTAAGAGCAATTGGAGGCCATGGAAGGAGTGTTGTATGGCATTGAAGCTCGTTTGGAGGTTTGTTAACGCAGTGTCCAAAGAAGGGCCAGATGTACAGTTGAAGTCTGAAGTTTACATACACCTTAGCCAAATACATTTAAACTCAGTTTTTCACAATTCCTGACATTTAATCCTAGTAAAAATTCCGTCTTAGGTCAGTTGGGATCACCACTTTATTTTAAGAATGTGAAATGTCAGAATAATAGTAGAGAGAATGATTTATTTCAGCTTAATTTCTTTCATCACTTTCCCAGTGGGTCAGAAGTTTACATACACTCAGTTAGTATTTGGTAGCATTGCCTTTAAATTGTTTAACTTGGGTCAAACGTTTCGGGTAGCCTTCCACAAGCTTCCCACAATAAATTGGGTGAATTTTGGCCCATTCCTCCTGACAGAGCTGGTGTAACTGAGTCAGGTTTGTAGGCCTCCTTGCTCGCACACACTTTTTCAGTTCTGCCCACAAATTTTCTATGGGATTGAGTTCTTTGTGATGACTACTCCAGTACCTTGACTTTGTTGTCCTTAAGCCATTTTGCCACAACATTGGAAGTATGCTTGGGGTCATTGTCCATTTGGAAGACCCATTTGCGACCAAGCTTTAACTTCCTGACTGATGTCTTGAGATGTTGCTTCAATATATCCACACAATTTTCCTCCCTCATGATGCTATTTTGTGAAGTGCACCAGTGCGTCCTGCACCAAAGCACCCCCACAACATGATGCTGCCACCCCAGTGCTACGCGGTTTGGATGGTGTTCTTCGGCTTGCAAGCCTCTCCCTTCTTCCTCCAAACATAACAATGGTCATTATGGCCAAACAGTTCTATTTTTGTTTCATCAGACCAGAGGAAATTTCTTCAAGAAGTACTACCTTTGTTCCCATGTGCAGTTGCAAACCGTAGTCTGGCTTTTTTATGGGGGTTTTGGAGCAGTGGCTTCTTCCTTCCTATATGTCGTTATAGGACTCGTTTTACTGTGGATATAGATACTTTTGTACCTGTTTCCTCCAGCATCTTCACAAGGTCCTTTGCTGTTGTTTTGGGATTGATTTGCACTTTTCGCACCAAAGTACGTTCATCTCTGGGAGACAGAACGCGTCTTCTTCCTGAGCGGTATGATGGCTGCGTGATCCCATGGTGTTTATACTTGCGTACTATTTTGTTGTACAGATGAACGTGGTTTCTTCAAGCATTTGGAAATTGCTCCCAAGGATGAACCAGACCTGTGAAGGTCTCCAATTCTTAGCTGATTTCTTTTGATTTTCCCATGATGTCAAGCAAAGAGGCACTGAGTTTGAAGGTAGGCCTTGAAATACATCCACAGGTACACCTCCAATTGACTCAAATGATGTCAATAAGCCTATCAGAAGCTTCTAAACCATTACATAATTTTCTGGAATTTTCCAAGCTGTTTAAAGGCACAGTCAACTTAGCTTATGTAAACTTCTGACCCACTGGAATTGTGATACAGTGAATTATAAGTGAAATAATCTGTCTGTAAACAATTGTTGGAAAAATTACTTTTGTCATGAGTTTGTTAACAAGAAATTTGTGGAGTGGTTGAAAAACAAGTTTTAATGACTCCAACCTAAGTGTATGTAAACTTCCGACTTCAACTGTATACAGAATGGTGTCGTCTGCGTAGAGGTGGTTCAAGGAATCACCTGCAGCAAAAGCGACATCATTGATATATACAGAGAAAAGAGTCGACCCGAGAATTGAACCCTGTGGTACCCCCATAGACTGCCAGAGGTCCGGACAACAGGCCCTCAGAGTGCAGTGTGTCAAATTGATCTGAGAAGTAGTTGGTGAACCAGGTGAGGCAGTCATTTTAGAAACTAAGGCTGTTGAGTCTGCCGATAAGAATACGGTGATTGACAGAGTCGAAAGCCTTGGCCAGGTCGATGAAGATGGCTGCACAGTACTGTCTTATCGATGGCGGTTATGATATCGTTTAGTATCTTGAGCGTGGCTGAGGTGCACCCGTGACCAGCTCGGGAACTGGATTGCACAGCGGAGAAGGTACGGTGGGATTCGAAATGGTCAGTGATCTGTTAGTTAACTTGGCTTTTTAAGACTTTAGATAGGCAGGGCAGGATGGATATAGTTCTGTAACAGTTTGGGTCTAGAGTGTCACCCCCTTTGAAGAGGGGTATGACCGCGGCAGCTTTCCAATCTTTAGGAATCTCGGACGATACGAAAGAGCGGTTGAACAGACTAGTAGTAGGGATTGTAACAATGGCGGCGGATAATTTTAGAAAGAGCGGGTCCAGATTGTCTAGCCCAGCTGATTTGTACGGGTCCAGGTTTTGCAGCTCTTTCAGAACATCTGCTATTTGGGTGAAGGAGAAGCTGGGCAGGCTTGGGCACGTCGCTGCGGGGGGTGCGGAGCTGTTGGCTGGGGTTGGGGTAGCCAGGAGGAAAGCATGGCCAGCCGTAGAGAAATGCTTATTGAAATTCTCGATTATCTTGGATTTATCGGTGGTGATAGTTTTTCCTAGCCTCAGTGCAGTGGGCAGCTGGGAGGAGGTGCTCTTATTCTCAATGGACTTTAGTGTCCCAGAACTTTCTGGAGTTAGAGCTACAGGATGCAAATTTCTGTTTGAAAAAGCTAGCCTTTGCTTTACTAACTGACTGTGTGCATTGGTTCCTGACTTCCCTGAAAAGTTGCATATTGCAGGGACTATTCGATGCTAGTGCAGTCCGCCACAGGATGATTTCTACATTTTTTGAAAGGGACATGCTTTTTTAAGATGGTGAGGAAATTTATTTTTAAAGAACAACCAAGCATCTTCTACTGACAGGATGAGGTCAATATTCTTCCAGGATACCCGGGCCAGGTCGATTAGAAAGGCCTGCTCACAGAAGTATTTTAGGGAGTGTTTGACAGTGGTCATTTAACCGGGGACCCATAACGGATGCAGGAAATGAGGCAGTGATTGCTGAGATCCTGATTGAAAACAGCAGAGGTGTATTTGGAGGGCAAGTTGGTCAGGATAATATCTATGAGGGTGCCCATGATGTTTACAGATTTAGGGTTTACCTGGTGGGTTCCTTAATAATTTGTTTGAGATTGAGGGCATCTAGCTTAGATTGTTGGACGGCCGGGGTGTTAAGCATATCCCAGTTTAGGTCACCTAACAGAACGAACTCTGAAGATGGATGGGGGCAATCAATTTGCATATGGTGTCCAGGGCACAGCTTGGAGCTGAAGGGGGTCTATAACAGGTGGCAACAGTGAGAGACTTATTTCTGGAGAGAGATTTTTTTTAAATTAGAAGCTCTAACTGTTTGGGCATAGACCTGGAAAGTATGACAGAACTCTGCAGGCTATCTCTGCAGTAGATTGCAACTCCTCCCCCTTTGGCAGTTCTATCTTGACGGAAAATGTTGTAGTTGGGGATGGAAATCTCAATATTTTTGATGGCCTTCCTAAGCCAGGATTCAGACACTGCAAGCACATCAGGGTTGGCGTTCGTGCAAGTAGAAAAAACATGTTTACTCACCCTACTTGTAGAGAAACGCCAATGCCATCCTCCTCTCTCATGTTGACTCACCCTACATGTAGAGAAACGCCAATGCCATCCTCCTCTCTCATGTTGACTCACCCTACTTGTAGAGAAACGCCAATACCAGGGGGCACAATGTTTGAATGAATAGTTGGATCAGAATCAACGTTATAATCATTGGCCAGTACGGAGAGTTAAGTAAAACCACAAGTCCAAATCCCTATCTCCATCCATAGCTAATTTAGGAAAGGTCCCATTTTAGCTAGCTAGCCAGCCACTGGAGGACAACAACACAACGAGATGCAACAATTCAAGTTGTCTGTTAATGACATATGCTCTTAATGCGATTTGATAGGAGTGAAGCCAAATCCAAACTGGCTTCCCTTGACACTTTGTTTTGGTGCGCCAGAACCATTCACAGCTAAGCTCACTCAGTTTAGCTCAATGCTGATTTTCTATTATTTTATACTTTTTTTAATCAAGGGAGGCCAAATGCTCGCTGGCTTCACTTGCATTTAATGCTACGGGCGGCAACAATGTCATACTCTTCCGGACCAGACAGCATCAGATAGATGGCCTACACATACAGAGACAGAGGGGTGCTGTTTCGCTCGCTTCGCTTTCTCCTGTGAGATACATTCAGTGTCTTGCGATACATTCAGTGTCTTGCGAAGTGAAAGAAAATTATGAAACACAGAGGGACGAAATATAAATGATTTAGTTTTTTTTTCTTGGTCATTTTTATTATTATTTTTTCACGCCACTGCTCCTCTCCCCTGCAACTCTTCCCCGGGTTCTTAGTGCACTACTTTCTCTTGCACACTATGTTGTCAACTCTTCCCCATGTCCTTAGTGTACAATTATTTTTTTTACCTTTATTTTACTAGACAAGTCAGTTAAGAACAAATTCTTATTTTCAATGACGGCCTAGGAACAGTGGGTTAACTGCCTATTCAGGGGCAGAACGACAGATTGTACCTTGTCAGCTCGGGGATTTGAACTTGCACCCTTTCGGTTACTAGTCCAACGCTCTAACCTCTAGGCTACCCTGCCTCTTCCCCAGGTCCTTAATGTACAAGAGAAAGTAGTACACTATGTTATCAACTCTTCCCCAGGTCCTTAGTGCACAACTTTATCTTGTACACTGTTTTCTGTCAATATACCTGGTAAAATAGTATATATTTTTATTTTCTATTTTCCTGGTTAGTTAATTTTTTTAGTTTTTTACTGAAAATTACATTTGTTAATAGAGAAACAACTTCTGTCTGTCAATGGTTACATCACATTATAATACTTTTTATTGGGTGGGGGGGGGGGTCTGGAAGAAAAGGAACACATTTATTTTTGAGTGTAATTTCCCTTTAACTTCTTAGGGATCATTGGGGCGCTAGCGCCCCATTCCCGACACTACCAGGTGAAATGCAAGGCGCCAAATTCAAAATCCAAAAGTTGAATTATTAAACATCCACCAATATACAAGTGTTCCATACTCATCAAAAGCTCTGTTTCTTGGCAATATCACAGCGTTGTCAGATTTCAAAAAGGCTTTACGGCGAAAGCACAACATTTGATTGTTTGAGGGTAGCACCTCACATACTTTTCCCATAGCCATGAATTCATTAGCCAGCGCGGCACACATAACACATTTCACAGCGAAAACAAATCAATTACCTGTTGAAGAACTTCTGCTGAGGTCTTCCTAAGTGTCCAACGAAGACAATCCATGGTTCTTTTGTTAGAAAAAGTCATGTATTTTATCCATAAATCTCCATTTGGTTCGCGCGTTATAATCAGAAACTACAGCGTCGACTACTCCATTGAAACGTGACTAGAACTCGTTCAAATTAAACCTATAAACTTGTCCAAGAACAATCAAACATCATTTTAAATGTATCCTTAGGAACACTTTTACGTATATTTACTATAATAAATCAACCGGAATATAAACTGAGCTCTAAAGACGGAAAAAAACACAGTGCGCGCTTTCCAAAGGGACACTTCCTTATTTCCTCTTCTTCTCTGCTCTATTTCATCTGAACAGAATCAAAACACTTTCTCGAGACTGTTGACATCCAGAGTACTGCATTCATATGCCCTTTTATGGGCATTTTCATGAGGGAGGGGTTCCAAATGAGGCACTCCGTGAAAACCACTTTCTCCAGGACAGAAATTCCTCGGGGTTTCGCCTGCCATATCCGTTCTGTTTTACTCACAGACAAATGGTTAACAGTTTTGGAAAATTCAG
>QNTS01013702.1:30018-43441 GCA_003317085.1 Hucho hucho
AACTGTGAAATATAGTTATACACAGTTTTCCAGAAACAAGGTCTAAAGTTTTGTTTGGCTTAACTTGTAAGTTATAACTAGTGCAGTGCTGGTACTAGAGATGATAGGAACACTATAGGACCATTTTCAGCATTGTGCAACTGTGAAATATAGTTACACACAGCTTTCCAGAAATAAGGTCTAAAGTTCTGTTTGGCTTAACTTGTATGCAAAAAACTTGTGCAGTTCTAGTAGTAGAGATGATAGGAACACTAGAGACAATTTTCAGCATGTTGAAACTGTGAAATATAGTTATACAAAGTTTTACAGAAACAAGGTCTAAAGTTTTGTTTAGCTTAACTTGTATGTAAAAACTAGTGCAGTACTGGTAGTCGAGATGATAGGAACACTATAGGACCATTTTCAGCATTGTGCAACTGTGAAATATAGTTATACACAGCTTTCCAGAAATAAGGTCTAAAGTTCTGATTGGTTTAACTTGTATGTAAAAACTAGTGCAGTACTGGTAGTCGAGATGATAGGAACACTAGAGACAATTTTCAGCATGTTGAAACTGTGAAATATAGTTATACACAGTTTTNGGGACCTTGCGGGCGCTGCAGGATTTCAGTCCTTCACGGCGTAGTGTGTTACCAATTGTTTTCTTGGTGACTATGGTCCCAGCTGCCTTGAGATCATTGACAAGATCCTCCCGTGTAGTTCTGGGCTGATTCCTCACCGTTCTCATGATCATTGCAACTCCACGAGGTGAGATCTTGCATGGAGCCCCAGGCCGAGGGAGATTGACAGTTCTTTTGTGTTTCTTCCATTTGCGAATAATCGCACCAACTGTTGTCACCTTCTCACCAAGCTGCTTGGCGATGGCCCATTCCAGCCTTGTGTAGGTCTACAATCTTGTCCCTGACATCCTTGGAGAGCTCTTTGGTCTTGGCCATGGTGGAGAGTTTGGAATCTGATTGATTGATTGCTTCTGTGGACAGGTGTCTTTTATACAGGTAACAAACTGAGATTAGGAGTACTCCCTTTAAGACTGTGCTCCTAATCTCAGCTCGTTACCTGTATAAAAGACATCTGGGAGCCAGAAATCTTTCTGATTGAGAGGGGGTCAAATACTTATTTCCCTCATTAAAATGCAAATCAATTTATAACATTTTTCACATGCGTTTTTCTGGATTTTTGTTGTTGTTATTCTGTCTCTCACTGTTCAAATAAACCTACCATTAAAATTATAGACTGATCATTTCTTTGTCAGTGGGCAAACTTACAAAATCAGCAGGGGATCAAATACTTTTTTCCCCTCACTGTATGTGACCCGTTTCAGGAAACTAGGCATATGTCGCGGGACACTAATTCACAGGAGAACCAATTGACCATAAAAAATGTTTTTTTGGCAGAAATACCTTCTCGAACCTGTGAACTTTCATGTGCCTTCATAACAAACTTGTATGCCATCTGTAAATACGAATAAAATTGTTAAATTACAAGTCTAGTTGGCTTAGCAACAGAAAAATACCTTCCCGCTAGCCATGGTTGGCTGAGATAATGAGTGGGCTGGACATGCCGAGAGATGAGTTTGGATTGGTCTGCCATACAGTATAGCAAGCTTCTATCTATTTGAGCTGGTCAACATGTCTTGGTAATCCTGTCTAACACTGCTTTTTTAAAATGGGGTGGCAGGATGCCTACTGGTTAGAGGGGGGTGGCAGGTAGCCTAGTGGTTAGAGAGTTGGGTCAGTAACCGAAAGGTTGCTAGATCAAATCCCCGAGCTGACAAGGTAAAAATCTATCGTTCTGCCCCTGAACAAGGCAGTTAACCCACTGTGCATAGGCCGTCATTGTAAATAAGAATTTGTTCTTAACTCACTTGTGTAACTAAATTGTTGCCAGCGCTCTGGATTACCTGAAAACTGTCTAACCAGCTCTGCTAGGGTGAGTTATGTTCAATGAGCGGTTCTCTCATTTGTGTCTGGAAGCAGCTTGTGAGTTAGCTCGGTTCTTGACTTCTGCTGTTAGTACAAAACGGTCAGATCAACCCTTAAAGAGATGGGTGGGGATAAAGCTTAAGAGGGTGTGAATGATGCTGAATGGGTGTAGACAAAGAAGGGCTCTCCAGTAGTTGTACCAAATTATTCAAAGGCCATTTCCCATTGTTCCTCAACTGTAGTGTATGATATACCATTTTGTAGCTCTGAGTCTCTACTTTTAACCAATGTAAAAAACATAATTTCAAATTTTGCTACAGAAGACCGATTTGAGCCGGTCGGTTACATGTGAAGAGAAATAATGAAGAGAAATTATAGATAAAACGTATTGGTGCTCATCGGCCATTGGACATAAACATTACACAAGTTGGAAATCAGCAATGACTTCAGTGAGTTCCTGTTCAAGTGAGCACAGCACAAGGTGAGTCCAAAAATGTCTTGTATGCTGCTGCATAAATGATGTAATATGCCAGGGAGATATGTATACTGTAGCTAAGAAAGTAATACTAAGTGTGTGTTGTGTAGTAAGCTGTTAGTAGCCCATGAGCCTCACCCTAATAATGTGGTCCCTTTTCCCCTCATAATTTAGCCTACTGTTCTGACTTGGTGGTGCACATGTAGCCTATAGCCTGTTTTAGATAAATGTTATCATCGAATATTGTAAGTGACACATGGATGACGCTGGAGAGACAAAGCAGGTACGGGGAGTCAAACATTTAATACAGGAAACGGACATGGAACGAAACAGGAACAGCGTCAAAACACGGGTAACAAAGACAAAGAACAATCAATGCAGCAGCGGGGAACAGAGCTGGGGAACTGACAAATATAGGGAAGGTAATAAACAGGTGATGAGTGAATCCAGGTGAGTCCAATATCGCTGATGCACGTGACGAGGGAAGGCAGGTGTGCGTAATGGATGATGGCAGGAGTGCGTGATGCAGGGCAGCCTGGCGCCCTCGAGCTCCAGGGGGGAAGAGCGGGAGCAGACGTGACAGTAAGAGCGTTCATTGTCTGCTTATATGCCCCCTTTATTTATCCTACGGTTCTGACTTGGTGTACAGGGAGAATACTGTAAGAACGGCCCATGTTCTGAATTCTGTCGCTGTACGGAATTATATATATATATATATATATATATATATATATATATATATATATTGACCAGGTCCGTCCTAGCTCGTTCATTAATGTCTTAATCAAAATTACGGATTGCCTCTTATCCGCTCGCCGTCCCCTTATGCCATAGTTTGTACATCTCAATTGTCAGTAGAAACCACATTTGTTTAATTAAGCAAGTCAGCCATATCAGCTATGTTTTTTGTAAAGGCAGTAAATGAGGCTGAATAAACTGTTTCTCTGCCAGACAAGGCTTCACTGATAGCCAGGTGTAACGGTGGTAAGGATTTGGGACTCTGCTGTTGGGACAGCTTTAAGTAGGCCCTAACAGTTTGTGGGCACAGTTTGTCACTGTTATAGTGCAATGAATGTATTGTTTAGTGTTGTGTAGTGTAGTGGCTTTGCTGGCATGCATCTAAACAAAATGTGGGGAGTTTGCCCCACCAAGATTTACATGCTAAAATTGCCACAGAAAGCCAACATCATAAACTTGCTAGGTGGCAAGGTAGGTAGGTATTACAGATAAACAAAACATTTTTGATTTATTTATTCATCAAGAAAGTATCAATAGGCTACATAGCTTTATCAAATAGATGTACAAACATACCTCCTGGGAGTCCTGCCCATCACTATACACTCTCTCCTCCTCTTTGCTCCATGGTACACCTTGGAAGGAACCACTTACAAGGGTGAATGGGGGGTACTCTTTGCCTGGTCCAGTCAGTGACCCCTCTGCAAAATACCGCTGATAAATCTTTTTTTATAAATAATTATGTCAAACGTGAGCTCAAATTTGAAGTAATTAATTAAACATCTGATATTTTTTTAGAGGACAAATCTGAGGAGGGCACGTGCCCTGTATGAGCATGATACATCTGCACACACACGTATATATTGAATACAATAAATGCATGTGAGTTGACATTCAAATTAACAGATACAGTCTGTCTGATAGATAAGGAGTATGTACAACAATAAGCATCAAAATGATGGCTCTAGACTATATACTTGGCTATATATTGACCTTAAACATCCAATCACACTAGGGTTTTATACACCAAACCAACACTCCATGTCTCTTTCTCTCTAACCCCTAACCCCTAACCTTAATTCTAACCCTAATTCTAACCCTAACCCTAACCACTAAGCTTAAAATACACTGAAAAACATATAAACGCAACATGTAAAGTGTTGGTCCCATGTTTCATGAGCTGAAATAAAAGATCCCCAAATATTCTTATGCACAAAAAGCTTATTTCTCTCAAATTCTGTGCAACTTTTTTTTTCATCCCTTTTAGTGAACATTTTTCCTTTGCCAAGATAATCCATCCACCTGACAGTTGTGGAAAATCAAGAAGCTGATTAAACAGCATGATCATGACACAGGTGCACCTTGTGCTGGGGACAATAAAAGGCTGCTCTAAAATGTGCAGTTTTGTCACACAACACAATGCCACAGATGTCTCAAGTTGAGGGAGCGTGGAATTTGCATGCTGACTGCAGGAATGTCCACCAGAGCTGTTGCCAAAGAATTTAATGTTCATTTCTCTACCATAAGCCACCTCCAACATAATTTCAGAGAATTTGTCAGGATGTCCAACCGGCCTCACAAATGCAGACAATGTGTCAGCCCAGGACCTCCACATCTGGCTTCTTCACCTGCGGGATGGTCTGAGACCAGCCACCCGGACAGGTGATGAAACTGTGGGTTTGAATTTCTGCACAAACTGTCAGAAAACATCTCAGGGAATCTCATCTCCTCGTCGTCCTCACCAGGGTCTTGACCTGACTGCAGTTCGCCATCGTATCCGACATCAGTGGGCAAATGCTCACCTACTGGCACGCTGGAGATGTGTGCTCTTCATGGATGAATCCCGGTTTCAACTGTACCGGGGAGATGGCAGACAGTGTGTATGGCATCGTGAGGGCGAGCGGTTTGCTGATGTCAACGCTGAGA
Organism: Hucho hucho; assembly: GCA_003317085.1. NCBI lineage: Eukaryota > Metazoa > Chordata > Actinopteri > Salmoniformes > Salmonidae > Hucho > Hucho hucho. Next base: position 35,077 of record QNTS01013702.1, read on the forward strand.
ACAAAGTGCCCCATGGTGGCGGTGGGATTATGGTATGGACAGGCATAAGCTACGGACAATGAACAAAATTGCATTTTATCGATGGCAATTTGAATGCAAAGCGATACCGTGACAAGATTCTGAGGCCCATTCATCCACCGCCTCATGTTTTAACATGATAATGCACGGCCCCAAGTTGCTAGTATCTGTACACAATTCCTGGAAGCTGAAAATGTCCCAGTTCTTCCATGGCCTGCATACTCATCAGACATGTCACCCATTGAGCATGTTTGGGATGCTCTGGATCCACGAAAATGGTGTTCCAGTTCCTGCCAATAACCAGCAACTTCGCACAACCATTGAAGAGGAGTGGGACAACATTCCGCAGGCCACAATCAACATCCTGATCAGCTCTATGTGAAGGAGATGTCGTGCTGCATGAGGCAAATGGTGGTCACATCAGATACTGACTGGTTCTCTGATCCACGCCACTATCGTTTTTTGTAAGGTATCTGTGACCAACAGATGCATATCTGTATTCCCAGTCAAGTGAAATTCATAGATTAGGGCCTAATGAATGTATTTCAATTGACTGATTTCCTTATGAACTATAACTCATCTTTTAAATTGTTGCGTGTTGCGTTTATATTTTTGTTCATTGTAGCTTGTTTTCCATGTGGGGGCTGGCGAAATGTTCCCGAATCCCTGGAATTGTTCTTGTTTTACTAGCCTTTTGAGGACTTCTAGTCCCCTCAAGGATATTAAAACCAAAACACAGGGTTGGTTAACTCTGGAGACTCCTTTGGTATCTTCAGAGTTAGGTACGGTAAATCGGCCTTTAGTTTTTCTCCAAAAACAGTACACATAGAGGCCTTAGTGTCCTTGGAGCAATTTAGAGAGTGGACAGAGGAATGTTATAATGAAGAATGTGTTTGTTTTAGTTCATTGTGTTTTTATGTATATTATGTATATTTATCTTATATTTGTTTTCTATTGTATTAGATTTTTTTGAAATTGTATGTGCCTGGCTCCCTTGAAAAAAATACACTGGTCTCAATGGTGACTCCCTGCTAAAATTCAACACACACACACACACAGACACACACACACACACACACACACACACACACACACACACACACACACACACACACACACACACACACACACACACACACACACACACACACACACACACACACACACACACACACACACACACACATACACACACAGTCTCTCTCTCAAAACAGCTCCTCTGTGTCCCAGTCATCACCAACCACTTAATGCACAAATCAAACCTTTATTTTTCACTTGGCTGCATGACATTCAGTAAATTGAGCACATTTCAAGCATGAGTAGAAAAAGCTATATGAAAATGTCCAAGGTGCTTTCTCAGCTGAGGTTCAGGGGCTATCAGTAAGTCCCCCCAGCTGCTGTGGTTGGGATAAAACACCATTCTGTTGCCTTGTCCTTGATATGAGGGTGAAATGGGTATTTGATTTCTGACATACCCTCATTTCTAGTTCTCAAATACCTTTCTTATTCTAACATACCATCAGCAGACAGGGGACGTCCTAAAGACATTAGGAAATGTTTCCCTTAGGTCCCTTGTAGGGTTTTGGCACAATGTTGTCCCATGTACGCTCTGAGAAGGTTAAAACATGCCGTTTACCTCGCTACCAGAAGGAGATGTTCAGTACTGTAGGCCTGAAAAGGTGTGCAGCTACAAGCCGAAATATATTCAGTCAGAGTTGTGATATATTCATTATCTGACTTAACACCAATTTTAATGGCTTTTTTGTGTTGAAACGCTTTGAAGAATATAGTCTATGAATCGGGCGAGTGACGGACAAAGGCGTTTACTATCAGTCTCGAGATGAGCCATATTCAGAGCTGTTACAGTGGATGAATGATTACTATACCAGTCCAAATGAAGGCTTGTCATCAGAAATAATTGCATATTTACATGACAAACAGCTGAACAGGCGCTACCTGGCTCTTTTCAAAGTTTAGTGTGAATGAAACTTCACTATAGGTGAATCAAGGGGAGCTCCTAGACGGCATCCATATTAGGAAGTATAACAACTGATGACTTCCTAATGATGCCCTACTCCTGATATCTCATCCATCCTCTCCCAAAACTTTATCGATCAACTTTGTATCTGACAATAACAAACTTCTGTACAGTTGAGGTTCAATGCATTACCAAACCAGGTTTGAGTTACAGTTGGCAAAGAATGTAATACGGAAGTAAAAGCTTAATTGGTGTGTATTACAGTAAACAAACATTATCAAGCGCAAACACACATTACAGATGCTATCCCAGACAGCCAGCATAGTTAAACACTGATATTATCATGCTCTATGGAAGCATGGTGATGTGGTTTGTATGAGTTGAAATTAAGCAGCGCTTTATAAGGTGTGCTATAAAGCTCTTATATACAAAAGATGAATGGAAACTCCCAGATTCAGAGCATTTCTCAAGTTAGTTCGTTAAAATCATCTTAACATCCATTTCAATATCAAGTACTGTACCAACCATAATCACCTGGAATATGCCAGGCATGGAAATTCATGTAATAAGAACATTTATATGCTAGAGTTGGTTGAGACCAATCGCACACGCACGCACGCACACACACACACATTTAATTACAACCATGTTGATGTGATGTTTGATAAGAAGAACAAACATTCTTGTGGCCTTAGGCAGGACGAAGGGTTCATTGTGGCTCCTATGTTTCTCCATCTAAAAAAACACGCAATTTGGTCAGACTGTGTCCATTTTGTGTCTTCTTGAGGGGGTTCATTTTGGCTCTGGATAGATCCATCCCTTGGGTCAGTTAACTAATAAGGTGTGCATTAGAAGTCATGATGCAGCTCTCTGTTGCATCAGTCTGTTTCTTTAGGGGGTTCACTCTGGCTCTGGTTACGTCCAATACCGTCCGTCAGTTTCCCAATATGGGCTTTCGTTTGGGCTCTGCTTGTGTCCAGTTTCTCAGTTTCTTAACATGGGTTTCCTCACCGGGGGCTGAAAAGAGGAGGATTCTGCTGAGGTATGACTCTCCATTTCCATTCCTCCTCTACTCACTCTGTCTTACCCTGTTCTCTCCATCTCCTCTTATCTAGTCAGCCACCGGCACTCTCAGAAACACATCTTCACCGTTTTCACACTATCATGTCGACCCGAACGAAACTGTGCCAAACTGTGGAAATGTTCTTTTAACATTGTCCTTTTCAGCTCAGTTCCAGCAACTATGATGGATGCGTAACCAAGCCAGCTCAGCACAGCTTGGTTTGGCACAGCTTGGTTTGGCACAGCTTGGCTCGGCTCGGTTCTGCTCAGTACTATGAAAAGCCTTCTCATTTACTACCCATAGTTAACATTCCATGCAACCGGTGGCCATTTTGAATTGTAGTACAGACAGGGTTACAGTATTAGTCCAAATTTGACTAACAGAAACCAAGCAAACAGGCAGCCATTTTGTGTCCAAGGTATCAGTTGGGTCCTGTAGGCCTACTAGTAAGTAAACAATGAGTGCTGTGGACGAGAGAGTTGGGCCCAGAGAGTTGTGTGTACGTTTCTGTGTACACACGTGTGTTTGTGGGTTTGTGTGTACATGCGTTTGCCTGTGTGTGTGTGTGTGTGTGTGTACACATGCGCATATGTGTTAGTAGGGTTGTAGTGTGTCTTACCATGATAGTGGTGACCACAACAGTTCTGTTCTCCATGATTTCATTGGGATTGAGGGCTTCATTCTGGATCAGAACCAGCTTGTCTGAATCCGTCCAGTAACCCATCTGAAGACAATGAGAGGACAGTGAGTGAAACGGCCAGGGTGTGTGTGTGCGTGCGTGTGAGTGAGTGTGTGTGTGTGCGTGCGTGCGTGTGTGTGCGTGCGTGTGTGTGTGCGTGGTATTGCTTTCTTCATTGTTTGATATGTCTGCCACATAAATTGTAATTGTTATATACTGTTTTATACGTGGTATATAATAAAGCTAGACAGAGTTTTATTTCATCCTGGTGGTGTCTGCCATTGAGCAGGAAGAAGGGAGGGGAGAGAGGGATGGTGTGTATGCATAGGTGTATTTGACTCTAAGCATGCAGAGCCAGCCTGTGGGTAGGGCCCAACCACCCCTCCACTTCATCCCCCTCTCTCTCCTTCATCACTCTCTCTCTCTACTGCTCTACCTCTCTCAATTCACGTACTGTAGTTGGCTGGAGTCCTGCACGTACACACACACACAGCACTGAAAATACTATATACAGGACATGGCAAAATACACACACACACACAGCACTAAAAATAATATACAGGACATGGCAAAATACACACACACACACAGCACTAAAAATACTATATACAGGACATGGCAAAATACACACACACACACAGCACTAAAAATACTATATACAGGACATGGCAAAATACACACACACACACAGCACTAAAAATAATATATACAGGACATGGCAAAATACACACACACACATTCTCGAAGCCTGAGTATACTGTTGATGCTACTGTTCATCACTAATACACAATACCCAGGTTCTACAGACACACAGACAATAATACGATGATAGACAGATAAACAGATGTTCACTCTCCTGGCATTTTAAACCATGGAAATTGAAAATGAAATGAAACAAAGTTATTTGTTATTCATATTATTATGGTATAGTGGTATTATGATGATAGCTAGAAAGCAGTGATGGAAATTGAGAATAGAATAAAACATAGAGGAAATAGATATTCAAACATATAGTTATTATGTTTTCAAATGGCTGGGTTGACCAGTAGGCATCTTACTCGTCTGGGTCCGTTGTTCTTCAGCTCAAACACGTCCATGGTGTAGTTGACTCTGCGTCCATAGTGGTCAAACTGGACATTACCTGTTAATCCCTGCAGCCAGACCTGTACACAGGACAAAACACTATCATCAGAGTCACATAGAATGCAGGTATACCTTAGTTCTATTTTAAATAAGACACATTTCATAGGAAGCAGTTTGTAGTGTTGACAGTTTGTAGTGTTGACTGTTTGTCCTTTGTGGACATCATAGAGTTTGCGGAAATGAGATAACTCATGATCCGAAATGGCTTTGAGGTGCAGTAGTAGATACCTGTTTGAGGGTGCGCTCCATGTCGATGCCCTGATTCCAGGGGGCGGCGGGGTTAGCCAGACAGTCCCCAGCGTTGCCCCGTCGAGAGATGTCAACCTTCTGCCTACGCAGGTTCCTGAAGGCCTCTGCCATCACCATCACGCCGTCGTACGTCAGAGCCGACGTGTACTGGGAAACAGGAGAGAATCGTCAGGGCTGTGTGGTGTGGGGAGGAAAAGTGAGAAAGGTTTCTGCGTGTGAGCATAAAACATATTATTTGCGGCAAAGACGTTTGTTGCATTGTGACAAACTCTCTCGGCGTGTGACGTCAAGCACTAAGCTCAGTACAAATCAGATAACAATAACCCATGTTATAAAGTACAAGTTATTTTTCCACATTCTGTTGTGTTTCAAAGTGGGGTTAAAATTGAAATGGTCAACGATCTATACATGTCACGATCTTCAGTAGGGACAGACCAAGGCGCAGCGATGCTTCCAGTATACATTTTTATTTATCCACGTAACTGGGCAAAAACAACAAAAATGAAAACGAAGATCGTGATGCTGAACATAACTACACACATAACAAGCTAAGCACAAACAATAACCCACAAACCCCCTCTGAAAACCCCAAACATATATATGGTTCCCAATTAGAGGTAACGACACTCAGCTGCCTCTAATTGGGAACCATTACCCCAACATACAACACCTAGAACAAAAAAACCCTACACCAAAAGCTAAACTAAACACGCCAGCCTATAACTATCAGGCCTGAACGTGACAATACAAAATATTTTAACTGTGTGTCTTTCTGGGTAAGTCTCTAAGAGCTTGCCACACCTGGACTGTGCAACATTATTTTCCAAATTCATCAAGCTCTGTCAAATTGGTTGTTGATCATTGACTCAGGAACATTCACTGTCCTCTTGGTAAGCAACTCCAGTGTAGATTTGGCCTTGTGTTTTAGGTTATTGTCCTGCTGAAAGGTGAATTCTTCTCCTAGTGTTTGGTGGAAAGCAGACTAATCCAGGTTTTCCTCTAGGATTTTGCCTGTGCTTAGCGCTATTCCGTTTATGTTTAATCAAAAAAACTCCCTAGTCCTTTCCGATGACAAGCATTCCCATAACATGATGCAGCCACCACCATGCTGAAAATATGAAGAGTGGTACTCAGTGATATGTTCTGTTCGATTTGAACTTATTTAGGCTTGCCATAACAAAGGGGTTGAATACTTATTGACTCAAACATTTCAGCTTTTCATTTTTTATTAATTTGTAACTTCTAAAAACATAATTCCACTTTGACATTATGGGGTATTGTGTGTGGGCCAGTGACACAAATGTTTTATTTAATCTACTTTCAATTTCATCTGTAACACAACAAAATGTGAAAAACGTCAAAGGGTGTGAATACTTTTTGAAGGTCCTGTAACTTTGCCTCTGGCCTGGGGGAATCCTACTCATTAACCCAGCTCTCCCTCATCCCTCCCTCGCTCTTTACAGCTCTCTGTGGGGGGTGCGTGTGTGGAGGGTGGGGGCACAGGGTGCTTGTGTGTGTGGGTAGGTAGATGGGAGGGTGAGGGGGTCTTCTGTGTGTATGTGTCTGTGGACCACCGGGGCAGACATGCTGCCTATACCAATGAGGGGCAAGGGGGGCAATAAACAGTTTGATAACCCCCGCTGATGCCACCCGCTCCCTGGGCACGAAGGTTAGCACCAACTGGCACAGGCAGGCCATCAATAAGAGTCTGGGAACAGATAAGAGGGACAATCCTACCAAGAAGTTACGAGGGTGTTGTGGCTGTGACCAGGACATAGTGGCGCTCCACTCATTAAAGCAATGATGAATGGTGCTACTGTACAGTAGAGACTGAGAGTCTGTTTGGTAGGGAGAACACTGGAATGGTGATATTGGATCAAAAACACACTCTTACACACACACGCCTCCCACTCAATCATCAAGTTTGCAGACGACACTACAGTGGTAGGCTTGATTACCAACAACGACGAGACGGCCTACAGGGAGGAGGTGAGGGCCCTCGGAGTGTGGTGTCAGGAAAATAACCTCTCACTCGACGTCAACAAAACAAAGGAGATGATCGTGGACTTCAGGAAACAGGAGAGGGAGCACCCCCCTATCCACATCAACGGGACAGTAGTGGAGAAGGTGGAAAGTTCCTCGGCGTACACATCACGGACAAACTGAAATGTTCCACCCACACAGACAGCGTGGTAAAGAATGCGCAACAGCACCTCTTCAACCTCAGGAGGCTGAAGAAATTCGGCTTGTCACCAAAACCACTCACAAACTTCTACAGATGCACAATCGAGAGCATCCTGTCAGGCTGTATCACCGCCTGGTACGGCAACTGCCCTGCCCACAACCGCAAGTCTCTCCAGAGGGTACTGCGGCCTGCACAACGTATCACTGGGGGTAAACTACCTGCCCTCCAGGACACCTACACCACCCGATGTAACAGGAAGGCCAAAAAGATCATCAAGGACAACAACCACCTGAGCCACTGCCTGTTCACCCCGCTACCATCCAGAAGGCGAGGTCAGTACAGGTGCATCAAAGCTGGAACCGAAAAACAGCTTCTATCTCAAGGCCATCAGACTGTTAACTACCTAGGGAGCAGTGGGGCGCTAGCACCAGATTCAAAATCCAAAAGTTGAATTATTAAACATTCATCAATATACAAGTGTTTCATAGTCATCAAAAGCTCTGCTTCTTGGCAATATCACAGCGTTGTCAGATTTCAAAAAGGCTTTACGGCGAAAGCACAACATTTGATTGTTTGAGGGTAGCACCTCCAATATTTTAACCATTAGCATAAATTCATAAACCATCGCGGTTCACACAAAACACATTTCACAGCGAAAACAAATCCCTTACCTTTTGAAGAACTTCTGCTGAGGGCTTCCCAAGTGTCCAACAAAGACATCCAATGGTTCTTTTGTTGGAAAAAGTCATTTATTATATCCATAAATCTCCGTTTGGTTGGTGCGTTATGTTCAGAAAATCCAACATCGAATCGCCCATAGAAACGTGAAGAGAACGCGTTCAAATATACCTATAAACTTTTCCTAAACAAATCAAATACCAGTTAAAATGCATCCTTAGCTATCCTTTTATGAATATTAGCGATAATATTTCACTCAGATGGTCACCTAAACATTATATAAGTAAAATAAAGTGGGGCGCGCAGCGACTCGCGCCCGAGAAAACTTGTTGTCTGAGCTACCTTGGCCATTTCCTGTACCTATTCGTTCTG
>QNTS01013714.1:0-12819 GCA_003317085.1 Hucho hucho
GCCGGTCAGCCATCGCTCATCCATATATTTATATGTACATACTCGTATTCATTCCTTTACTCTTGTGTGTATAAGGTAGTTGTTGTGAATTTGTTAGATTACTTGTTAGATACTACTGCATGGTCGGAACTAGAAGCACAAGCATTTCGCTACACTCGCATTAACATCTGCTAACCATGTGTAAGTGACAAATAAAATTTGATTTGACACACACACACACACACACAGCCAGGATACGACAAACACACCCTGCAGCAGTGTAACATTGCAGCTGTATTGTCATGCTTCATAAACTAACAGTGAAATGCTTTAAAAAAATAGTAACACGAAGAATAAATACACAACGGTCAAGGCCATTCTCGCTCTAGGAAGAGTCTTGGTGGTTCCACATTTCTTTCATTTAGAATGATTGGGGCCAATGTGTTCTTCAATGCTGCAGAAATGTTTTGGTACCTTTCCACAGATCTGTGCCTCGACACAATCCTGTCTCGGAGCTCTACGGACAATTCCTTTGACCTCATGGCTTGTTTTTTTCTCTGACACGCACTGTCAACTGTGGGACTTTATGTAGACAGGTGTGTGCCTTTCCAAATCATGTCCAATCATTTGAATTTACCGCAGGTGGACTCCAATCAAGTTGTAAAAACATTTAATCGATGGAAACAGGATGCACCGGAGTCTTATAGCAAAGGGTCTGAGTACTTATGCAAATAAGGTATTTATGTAGTTTTTTTCACTTTGTCATTATGGGGGTATTGTGTGTAGTTTGATGATGGGAATACATAATAATCATTTAATACATTTTAGAATAAGGCTGTAAATTAACAAAATGTGTAAAAAGTTCAAGGGGTCTGAATACTTTCCGAATGCACTGTAAATCATAATTGGACAGGTAGTTAAACCAAGTTTCTCTAAGATCCATTGTGGAAACCAGCTCACTCCCAAATAAACTCAAATTTTATGTTATTTCAAGTCGTTATTTTGAATCGTTATTTCAAGATCTTTTTTTTACACAAAGCAGAAATGCAGGGGAGTAGAGTCCGACCCCTGGGCTAATCGTCCAACCTTTCATCTGTCACATAAAGAGCACCTTTCTAACATAACAGTACCTTCCCGGTATCCTGGAGCGAGGGAGGAGAGGACGGAGAGGAGGAGGGAGTTCTGGGCATTGTCTCTCTCTCTGGAAGACACTAATGGCTTTTTGTGTCATGCGTTTCTCACTCAACTCTTGACACATGGATGTGGTTACAGTACCACTCTTACTCTCCTCTTTTAGGACCATTACAGTGGGATTTGTTAAAATATATATATATATCCTGTGTGTGTGTGTGTGTGTGTGTGTGTGTGTGTGTGTGTGTGTGTGTGTGTGTGTGTGTGTGTGTGTGTGTGTGTGTGTGTGTGTGTGTGTGTGTGTGTGTGTGAATACCAAGGGGGGTAGCCAGGGTACTGTAGGAGTCATCCAAAGCAGTAGATATTTAAACACTGGAATCTGGATACTATCTGGATACTAGAAACCCCTTTATTAAAACAGTACAGGAGATGGAATGTATGGCAGAGAATCTGTTGTGAGGCATAGCCTGGAGGTGAGCTATGATTAGCGTTATTGTTGAGGACAGGTAGTTGCATCATTATCTCAGTGTACCTACCTTCACCACTGACTGCCTAGGTATACAACCACCTCCTTCCTTCCNGCTGCTCTCTGACTATTAGAAGTACAGCTAACTGGCCGGCTGCTCTCTGACTATTAGAAGTACAGCTAACTGGCCGGCTGCTCTCTGACTATTAGAAGTACAGCTAACTGGCCTGCTGCTCTCTGACTATTAGAAGTACAGCTAACTGGCCCACAGTAACTTGAAATATACCAGCCAGGCTGTAAGGTCCTAATTTAACTGAGTAATGGATCAGGAGATACAGAGACTCCTCCATCCTCCCCAGCTTTTCCCCGCTCTCCCCCACTCTCCCCTGCTCTACCCCGCACAGCTGGATGAAGCTAAGAGTAAATTAGGCCAGGTGAAGACAGGCCACATTTTTTCCTGAGAACTTTTGTGTTTCTAGTTATATTTAGTATTTTATTGCCCCTGAATACAGAATACGGCCTCCTGCTTCCTCGTTGGCATCCAGGGCCAAATTAGACAGTAGGGACACTGTACTGTAGGCTACAATGCCTGGCAGAGACACACACAGTGGAGACGCCATGGAGTTAAGACTTTGAAAGCACACCAGAGCACCACTCACCACTCGGACTCTGTAAAGTTTTGGATACTCCCCCTGTACGTGACTCATCTAGCTCTAATTCTCTCCAAACACTTCTCACCTCACACATAAAAATAAAATTTGGGTAAAACACACACACACAAGCCAGCCACACAAAAAATTTTAGTCATTTATCAGACGCTCTTATCCAGAGCAATTTATAGTTAGAGCCATGCAAACACCTTTCCACACTGTGAACTAATGAACATCCGCATCGGTCTGTGCTGCCTTCGCCGGGCATGATGGGAGTTTTGTCTCGTAAAGAACGAGGCCTCAGCAGCGCCGTAGCTATGTTTATGTTTCTCCCCACATTACCAGAGCTTTAAATAATACTGTAAAATAAATAGCATCAAAGTGATCACATTGTGCTACCTCAAATTGTACATGAACATGAAATTAAGAAAAATACCTTGATGTTAGCGGATTTAATTAATGGCCCTTTAGAGAAAGGCAGCCAGACATAATTCATTTCTGAGTAACTAAGTCTCATTTGCAGTTCCATGGGTCCTCACGGCAGGCGCGGTGGCGGCACGGCCGTCCGCTGATTGCCTGAGTTATTCCTGCAGATGTGCTGCTCACAGCATGTCCCCCCATTAGAAATGAACACCTCATTACCGGTATATAAACGACCTAATTAAACATAATACAGCTCTCTCTGCATCGACTCATTAATGCACAGCCCTCCTTTCTTCTTTCTGAAGGAGGGAGGGAGAGAATGAACCAGAGAATGAACCAGAGAACACTCTGGACACAACAGGGAAGGCAAGGTCATTAACCCCTAACCCTTAACCCTACCTGAGCCCCAGAAACACAAAGCAATGTAAATGTCTTGTCCATTTCCACACACTTCACTATACATTATGAGACCCGATACAACGAATTAGCTGATTTATACACTTCACTATAAGACCCAATAAAAATATAATTAATTAGAATCTCTCTCATCTCTCTCCCTCGGTCTCCTCTCTCTCTCTCTCCCTCGGTCTCCTCTCTCCTCTCTCCTCTCTCCTCTCCTCTCCTCTCCTCTCCTCTCCAATCCTCTCTCTCTCTCTCTCTCTCTCTCTCTCTCTCTCGGGGTTTCAGTAAAACCCTCCATATAATGTAAAGGGTGGTACTGGGACTTCCCAAATGGCCTCACATTCCCTATGTAGTGCACTAATGTTGACCTATAGGGCTATATTCAAAGGTAGTGCACTAATGTTGACCTATAGGGCTATATTCAGTGCCTTCAGAAAGTATTCATACCCCTTGACTTATTCCACATTTTATTGTTACAGCCTGAATTCAAAATTGATTAAATTGTTTTGTTTTTCTCTCACCCATCTACACACAATACCCCATAATGACAAAGTAAAAACATGTTTTTAAGATTTGTTTTGCTAATTTATTGAAAATGTACTTTACATAAGTATTCACACCCCTGCGTCAATACATGTTAGAGTCACCTTTGGCAGCGATTACAGCTGTGAGTCTTTCTGGGTAAGTCTCTAAGAGCTTCACTACACCTGGATTATTTTTTTTCAAATTCTTCAAGTTCTGTCAAGTTGGTTGTTGATCATTGCTAGACATCCATCTTCAAGTATTGCCAGAGATTTTCAAGCCGATTTAAGTCAAAACTGTAACTAGGACACTCAGGAACATTCAATGTGGTTTTGGTAAGCAACTCCAGTGTACATTTGGCCTTGTGTTTTAGGTTATTGTCCTGCTGAAAGGTGAATTAGTCTCCCAGTGTCGGTTAGAAAGCAGACTGAACCAGGTTTTCCTCTAGGATTTTGCCTGTGCTTAGCTCTATTCCGTTTATTTTTATCCTAAAAAAACGCATAGACCTTGTTGATGACAAGCATACCCATAACATGATGCAGCCACCACCATGCTTGAAAAGATGAAGAGGGGTACTCAGTGATGTGTTGTGTTGGATTTGCCCCAAACACTTTGTATTCAGGACGTAAAGTTAATTTCTTTATCACATTTCTTAGCTTTACTTTAGTGCCTTATTACAAACAGGAAGCATGTTTTGAAATATTTTTAATTCTCTACAGGCTTCCTTCTTCTCACTTCGTCATTTAGGTTAGAATTGTGGAGTAACTACAATGTTGTTGATTCATCCTCACTTTTCTCCTATCACAGCCATTAAACTCTGTAACAGTTTTAAAGTCACCAATAACCTCAAGGTTCTGCAACTGAGTTAGGAAGGACGCCTGTATATTTGTAGTGACTGGGTGTATTGATACAACATCCAAAGACCTTACAGAAAATTGTATGTGTGGGGCACAGAGATGATGAAGTCATTCAAAAATCCTGTTAAACACTATTATTGCACACAGAGTCCATGTAACTTATTATGTGATTTGTTAAGCAGATGTTTAGTCCTGAACTTATTTAGGCTTGACATAACAAAGGGGATGAATACTTATTGACTCAAGACATTTCAGCTTTTCATTTTTATTTAATTTGTAAAGATTTCCAAAAACATAATTCCACTTTGACACTATGGGGTATTGTGTTTAGGCCAGTGGCAAAAATCTTAAATTTAATCAATTTTAAATTTAACACAGCAAAATGTGGAAAAAGTAAAAGGGTGTGAATACTTTCTGAAGGCACTGTAGGGAAAGGGGTGCCATTTGGGACGTTACCCATGTATTTACCCCCCACCCCTTTATTAATGAACTGAGGTCTAAACCCCAGAGGAGGCGAACTCAAACCTCAATATATTAACAAAGGGCTGTATAAAAATGGGACAAACTGAATTGGGGGGGGGGGGACCAGTGCATGAAAAAAAAAATCGAGGCCACCCCATTGAGCCTCAATCACCCTCCCCACCCCCCCACCCCCCCACCCCCCATACACCAGCCAGCCCCTATCCAAACAAACACACTCCACTTGTAAGCCTCAATAATTCAACACTAATTAAAAAGACACCAGAATACACAACCAACCGCTTTGAGTGCAGCAGAGGCATCCATCCCAGCCAGCAGCACACACATAAACCTAACCCCAACCATATACAGCAAGGTTCCTCAACTGGCAGCCCACAAGCCAAATTTGTCCCGCAGGTGGTTTTATTTGCCGTCCCCGCAAGTTATCTGAGAAAAAATAAAATAATAATAATGTCTTGTTGTTGGACATAAAATATTGTAAAAACCCCAGGAAATCAGCTCCAAGTGATTTTAAATCAAGAAATCTATTCCCAAGTATTCCCACACATAATAAAGAGACACGTGATCGTATGTCCAAATCTAAGCAATGTTTGAAATGATCATGTTTAAGTCAAACATTATATCTGTTTGGGCTTCTTGCGGTCAATTTGCAGTCTACAAATTATTTGTAAATACGTTCCGGCCCCCGAACATCCGCTCAAGAAAAAAAGTCATCCCTCGGCTGACTAGACCCCTAACCCTAACCACATATATACATTTGCAAACATTTCTAAAAACCTGTTTTTGCTTTGTCATTATGGGGTATTGTGATGTCATTATGGGGTATTGTGATGTCATTATGGGGTATTGTGATGTCATTATGGGGTATTTTGTGTAGATCCGTTTTAGAATAAGGCTGTAACGTAAGAAAATGTGGAAAAGTCAAGGAGTTTGAATACTTTCCGAATGCATTGTATACTATGGTAGGAATACTATAGTATTCACTTGTGTTTTTGCGGACTTTACTATAGTATTTACTGCAGTATACTGTAATATTTACAGTTCACTATAGTACAAATACTGTAGTAAAAAAAGAGTATTGTATACTATAGCAATTACTGTAGTGTTTTTGTGGACTGTTTATTATCTTTGACATAGAAGTGGAGGCTTTCTCATTGAGAAAATCTACTGGAGAAATACTAAAAGAGCACATTTTCCATAACTTGTAGGTAGTTAGGTAGGACTGGGGTCTGAACGGATATTTCAAAGCTTCTGCCCTTTTCTATAACCTGTAGGGAACACAACAAATAGTCTGTACTAGGTCTACGTAGGTTTCTTGATTATGGGGGGGTGTAAATGCAAATTAAATACAATACTGTAGTAGTTACTATAGTTTAAAAAAAGCTTTTTTCAGACATTTTTGTAGTATTTACTACAGTGTTTTTTGTGTGTACAATACTGCAGTATTTACTATAGTATACAATATTCTATACTAAGTACTAGACACTATTGAGGGATACAAAAGTGTGTAGTATGGTATACTACAGTTCACTACAGAACTCTATAGTAAGTACTATAGAATTCTATACTAAAATGTAGTATTTTTTTATGGGCCCTGGTCAAACATAGTGCACTATAAAGGGAATAGGGTGCCAGTTGGAACCTAGACCTTGGTGAGACCTTGGTGAGACTTTGGTGAGACCTTGGTGAGACCTTGGTGAGACTTTGGTGAGACCTTGGTGAGACTTTGGTGAGAACTTGGTGAGACTGTGTGCATGTGACAGTGGTTGACATGAGGCCTGTTAATTACTGTAATGACACGGCATTCTCATTAAGTCCCCGGGCCTAACTAGAGGACTCCAAGTGGCGCTCTCTCTGGTCTGTGTGTGTGTGTGTTTGTGTGAGTGTTTGTGTGAGTGTGTGTGTGTGTGTGTGTGTTTGTGTGTGTTTGTGTGTGTTCCGGTCTCGTTAGTGCAGACAGCTGTTCCTCTCAGCCAAAGCTCCTCCTGGCCAGGCAGCTTTGGGATACGTACACACACAGCGTTGTGACTGTGAGGGGCTCTGGGCTAGCTAGCTGGTGATCCCTCCCCTCCCCACTACCCATATAAGCAACGACGAATCAACACTAACAATAAAAAACATAAGAAACCAACAATAACCCATCATGGGACAACAAAACATCCTTGAGTGAGATACCAACCTCAGAGCTTATACTGATGAACAGGCAAACAACTTACATTTAGAGCAAGTCAACAGTGCTGGGGGGTATAGAGGTGTGTGGAGGGGAGGGGAGGGGAGGGGGGGGGTAATGCATGTCATAAGAGTCCTCCGGAAGGGTGACATAATGTGTGCCCATGTCCCTCTGTGGCGCTGTGCAAGGGCAGAGGTAGCAGGGATGTTCCAGGAAGCCATTGTATCTCCAAGTCTCCAAAATGTCAGGGATTGTAGCACTTATTCTTTCGTGTGACCAATAGACAAAGATTCTCCCCTTTTCCTTTTGCGCCAGTCAGACCTTTAGGCCTATTACGTATTTTAAAGTGTCTCAGAGGACTGCTAATTTAGGATCAGTTTGAACTTTTATATCACAATGATTAAGATAACATGGGACTGGGGAGCATCTGATCCTAGATTAGCACTCCTACTCTGAGATGCTTCTTCACACATATAACACATACAGACCCTGGTATATAAATTAAATGAGAGTATGTTGTTATGGTACATCAGTATGTTGCTATGGTACATTAGTATGTTGCTATGGTACATTTCTGCTTAATGCTGTTTCAGTGCTAAAAGTGGTTACGAAGCAGAACGCTCCCTCCCTCCCTCCCCCACCCCGCCTCTGGATTTCACATGCTTTTCAACTCTGAATATGTGTGTTCAATTAGGAATTGGTCAAACGGGATTAAATCTCAAACGCCTGACAATATTTAAATGGCCGGTTATCCATCTCTGAAGAAACGCGGCAGCAGCAACGATGGTGGTTACAATAAAATGTAAATTAGAATGTGCAGCAAGGCTAAGTTCCAAATGCCGCCCTATTCCCTACATAATGCACAACATTTGACCAGGGCCCATTAAAGGTAGTGCACTACATAGTGAATAGGGGGCCATTTGGGAATCAGCCAAATAGCACATTCCATTTCTTTTGAATGTGTTAACTACAAAAGCTTTAATTTCACCATCATCCCTCAGATATAACACCAGTGTGTGTTATTTACTGGCTCTCTCTCTGTTGCTGTCAGAGGAACCTTTTGAAAAACTAATTCCTGGGAAAATATTAATTGAAGTCTAATTGAAGTCAATTCTGAACAAACTTGAATTCAATTTCTTCTCATTAAATTGAATCAGAATGCGCCCAGCGTAGCTTTTGAGCTCACAGACGAGGAGAACAAGGGACTCAAACTTGAGGGGAGTTTATTTGGCGATGCTTTGATACTGGCATGAGCAGAGAGAGAAGAGCAGCTGGAAGAGAAATCAAATTGAAACCAAAGCTTTGTAAAATTGAAGGAAACGTGAGTATAATAATATTTAATAATTAAATTCTCATACAAACAATGGCTACGGCCCTACAGAATGAAGTAATCTGCAGGAGTGTGCAACTTCATTTGCATAATTGACACAATCCCCCCCTTCCTCCTGCTCTAAATGAATGATGAAGACAATAACAGATTCTGCTAAAATTGGGAACAATAACAGCAAAATGTCATCAAGGCCCCCGCACCCTGATTAATCTGCTCTTGCAAATCAGCACAGAGGAGAGAGAGAGAGAGAGAGAGAGAGAGAGAGAGAGAGAAATAGAAAGAGAGAGAAATAGAAAGAGAGAGAGAGAGAAGAGAGAGAGAGAGAGCGCAACAGAGAGAGAAATAGAAAGAGAGAGAAATAGAAATAGAAAAAGAGAGAGAGAGAAGAGAGAGAGAGAGAGAGAGAGCAACAGAAAGAGAGAGAGAGAGAGAGAGAGAGAGAGAGAGAGAGAGAGAGAGAGAGAGAGAGAGAGAGAGAGAGAGAGAGCATGTGATTAACAACAGTGGGGACCGTTGCGGCGGGCAACCTGCCCTGTTTCGCTCCGCTCAGGGGGCGCCAGCCACAAAAGCACCCCTTCCCTTCCGTGCAGCTGCTACAGACGATGTCTAACAGAATCACCCCCTGAAGGAGAGCAACAAACTTTCTGCTGTAATTTGTATTGTCATTAACCCCTACTGCACTCGCTCCAAGCCTCCAGGCCTCCAATTCTCATTAGCCTTGGCTTGTATCAGGGGGTAACTACAGAGCCAATCAACCACATGGAAAGGCCTGAAGTAGGAATGTTGGGAGATAAGAGGCAATTGTAGCAGGAATGCGGTGCTGTAACCCTTACTGAATGTTTGTCTGAAGACTATGCCTTCACCAACCATCTAACTGAGAACCAATTCTTATCAATTTTTATTAGTGGTATGTTCAGAGCGATTCTTTATTGAGCCGTGTGATAATGAGTGGCATAAAACTCACCATCGGTTATGGTCCAGTGATGATGTTCACTTCACTGTTTGAAGGATGCTGCTCAGTATTCTTGTGATGCACTCTGTGGTCATAGATTACAACCATTTTGTGTGCTTGAATAAAGGCTTGTGAAAGAACAAAAACAAACAGTGCCGATAACCAGTTAAAAAATAGCGGGTGTCTGTCCAATCGCCTCTGACCACAGAACATTGGCCCTCATTTTCTGTTCATTTCCCAACGGTTCTAGATGTTGAAGCACCACTGCTCATCTGCACCCAGCAGGGGATCTACTGAGTACGGCCCCACGTTCCTTACTGACCGAAACAGGTTGTGACACTCACATACTCTCTTCCTCTCTGGCCTGCAGTCCACGGCTGTGTCCCAAATGACACCCTCTTCCCTATAAAGTGCACAACTTTTGATTAAAGTAGTGAATGATAGAAGGAATGGGAACACCCCACTGGGCACACCACATCATTTCAACGTGGATAATTGGGTGATATTTGGTAGAGACAAAAGTTAGTTGAATTTTAAATGTGTTATCACTATGCTTTCAACCATCTAAAAGCACAAATTCCAATGGAAAAACAACGTCAGATATTTTGTTTATTTGTACAACAGATCTTGAACATGGATGCTTTATGTGACTACATCGGGCAGTGGGAGAAGACGGAGTGAGATGGATTTTGACCGACATTCTGCTCATTTTCTCATCGATGTAACATTTGATTTTGATACAGTTTTCTGTTCTCAAAGGTAGAATCTGTTACGAACAGAGTGGACTAAGTTTTGTAGACTAAACGCTTTAGACAAAGTTTAAAAAAATTTGCGTTATTAAGAAGGAGTGCAAGGACACATTTTGTTATTCCACACGCACACTTCACAGAATAGGCGTTCCCTAACAGAAATATGCAAATACATGCTAGAACACGCCAATAGGATCTCGCTAGCTCGTGCTTGGCTCTGCCCACCTCCTTGTTTGTTCTGCCTGCTATGATTCATTGGCTCCCATTGGAAAATACAAGCTGTGGTCTGTCTTGGGTTAGTTATACAAATCTTTGATAAAGCAACACACACAGACATGCATTACCAAACAACGCTACTGCCACCTTCTGGTTTGGAGTGTTTTAACAAGGCTGAGTGGCTGACGACTTCCAAGGTCTTTCCTGTGTGAACACAAAAGAGATTGACTGCCGGACACTCTGTTCAGAGGTGCTAAATATTGTCGGTAGGCAAACGTTTGACAATCCAACCGGTGTTTATGAGTTATAACTTTTATTTTTGGTTGAGTTAGAGACATGTATTCAACATATAATTAGTCAACAAGTTAATAGGATATTTCAAAAGTGATATTGAATTGTGTTTCAAATATCAACATTTGAAGGAGATTTATCTTCTGCTGTGTCACTGACTTAGTCTGGCTTTAATTCCCGTTGGTCTAAAAATTAACAATTGATATGTTGGATTCCAAAAACCAAAAAATGTAAGTTAAATGAAGTAAAATCTAACTTTATTTAAAGTGCATTTAAAGTTTCGATTTCGATTTAGTCTGATTCTTTAACTTAGATTTTTGGTTGGGATAGAGACGTGAATCCAACATATCCATCATACATAAAGTCAGTGACACAGCAGAAGATACATCTCCTTCAAATGTTGATATTTGGTTGCGTTGACAACAAAACACAATTCAACATCACTAAATATCTTTACATTTGAAATCAACCAGATCTTGAATTTGATTTGATTTTGTGTTAATTGAACCTTTAATTAACTAGGCAAGTCAGTTAAGAACAAATTCTTATTTACAATGAAACCCAAAGCCTATTGTGTTGTCTATTCTTAGTTCAATTCTGGGTTGAATTGAAACAATAGATGTTGATGACTTTACAAATGCTACAGTATATAGGTTTAAGTAGCATCATTGATGACATATGAGTGCTAAGTATTTGTCCCATTTCATTTGCTCTGTTAAACCTACGCTTTGGAATGACTTTGATAGCGACGGTGAATCTACAGTATTTAGTTTTTTGTGTGGAGATCTGTCAACAATCATTTTCACGACAGCACACTGGTAATAGTCAGTGACAAATAGCATAGCTAAGAAGGGCTGGGCTTGGTTAAAACCCCTGGACGTGAGACCAAAGGGTAGAATTTATTTTCTACGTAGATTTCACGTCACAATACATTGAGAAATGACATTGCAACAACGTTTATTTTAACCATTTTGTGCACGGCGGGACATGTTCCAGGCATGAATGGCCGTAACACCTTCTCATAGCATTCTATTGATAACTGGAGAACTGGAACAACAAAAGCCGGACTGATGATTCCGGAGCGGATCAAAGCGACAGAGCAACAACACACTTCGAGTACTGTACCAGCTAATCACTCACCATGAAGAGGACCAGACAGGTGAGAGGAAAAACACCCAAGTGGGAAAAATCGTGTCATATTTATGCTGAAATCTGAGATACCAAAGCCAGTGAACATGGTAAAAAAGAAGGACAAACAATATCTCCTTGACCTCAGGGTCATATTCGTTAGTGCACGTCATCGCAAAACATTTAGCAACGGAAAAACACTTTGCAACTTCAACAAGAGTTTCTTATTGGACACAATCAGGACAGTAGTCCCTCCCCATTTCAGTCCATTTTCTTCCGTTTGGTTTCTGGTGAATACGACCCTGATGAGAAAACATTAAACCAGGGGCTACTTTACCCTCTGCATGCCAAGCTGTTACAGGGATATCCTATGTGCTATTTGTCACACTTCTTTTTCTAAGGTCTGGGTTTCTCCTAACTCATTAATATGCCTTTCTCTTAATCAACATCTCCCATCTCTCTGATCATTTAGATAATAACGGCCTTCATCTTTGAGTGTTTACCCAGTCTGAAAACTAGGCATCATTTAGATTTGCCTATTACACCCTTAATTGCATTTGTATTTAATAGTCAATTAACTTGATTAAATTCAGATTCAAAATCTGATCCAGCTTTGGTTGAGGGAAGGGAAAGGGAAAGTAGGGAGGGGGGGAAGTGGTTTGCTGCTCAGTGGCCTTTTAAGTGAATCAAAAAGCAAGGCAGCCTGGCGAAATGACGCACACCACAGCCCATCGGAGAGAGAGAGAGAGAGAGAGAGAGAGAGAGAGAGATAGAGAGAGATAGCTGCCTGTGTCAGGATCCATTAGCCTGTAAACATTACAGACCTATTTACAAATGAGAGACACTCTATAACCTGCCACAGCCACTCTATAGCCTGCCACAGCTATATGTGTAGAGACAGAGACACCACCCAAACTGTCTTTTTAGAGACACTCTATAACCTGCCACAGACACTCTATAACCTGCCACAGCTATATGTGTAGAGACAGAGACACCACCCGAACGGTCTGTTTAGAGACACTCTATAACCTGCCACAGCTATATGTGTAGAGACAGAGACACCACCCAAACTG
>QNTS01013715.1:7983-19927 GCA_003317085.1 Hucho hucho
ACAGTGAAATGCTGAATACAACAGGTGTAGTAGACCTTACAGTGAAATGCTTACTTAACAAAAATGCTGTTTTAAGAAAAAAAGTGTTTGTGTCAATGTGCAGGAGCAAGTCGCCCTAAGTGTATGTAAACTTACGACTTCAACTGTAATTATGTAGGTAGAGGTAAAGTGACCATGCATGGATAATAAACAGAGGAGTAGCGTAAAAATGGGGGGGGGTGGGAACAATGCAAATAGTCCGGGTAGCCATTTGATTTGCAGTTCAGGAGTCTTAGGGCTTGAGGGTAGAAGCTGTCTTTTCTTTTCAATCTCCTGAGGGGGAATATGTGTTGTTCTGACCTCTTCACGACTGTCTTGGTGTGCTTGGACCATGATAGTTTGTTGGTGATGTGGACACCAAGGAACTTGATGCTCTCATCCTGCTCCACTACAGCCCCGTCGATGAGAATGGGGGTGTGCTCTGTCCTCCTTTTCCTGTAGTCCACAATCATCTCCTTAGTCTTGATCACGTTGAGGGAGGGGTTGTTGTCCCGGCACCACACGGCCAGGTCTCTGACCTCCTCCCTATAGGCCGTCTCATCGTTGTCAGCGATCTGGCCTACCACTGTTGTGTAGTCAGCAAACTTAATGATGGTGTTGAAGTCGTGCGTGGCCATGCAGTCGTGGGTGAACAGGGAGTACAGGAGGGGACTAAGCACGCACCCCTGAGGGGCCCCAGTGTTGAGGATCAGCGTGACAAATGTGTTGTTACCTACCCTTACCACCTGGGGGCGGCCCGTCACGAAGACTAGTATCCAGTTGCAGAGGGAGGTGTTTAGTCCCAGGGTCCTTAGCTTAGTGATGAGCTTTGAGGGCACTATGGTGTTGAGCGCTGAGCTGTAGTCAATGAATAGCATTCTCACAACGGTGTTCCTTTTGTCCAGGTGGGAAAGGGCAGTGTGGAGTACAAAAGAGATTGCGTCATCTGTGGATCTGTTGGGGCGGTATGCAAATTGGAGTGGGTCTCGGGTGTCTGGGATAATGGTGTTGATGTGAGCCATGACCAGCCCTTCAAAGCACTTCATGACTACAAACATGAATGCTATGGTTCGGTAGTCATTTAGAAAGGTTACCTTGGTGTTGTTGGGCACAGGGACTATGGTGGTCTGCTTGAAACATGTTGGTATTACAGACTCAGACAGGGAGAGGTTGAAAATGTCAGTGAAGACACCTGCCAGTTGGTCAGCACATGCTCGGAGTACACGTCCTGGTAATCCGTCTGGCCCCGCGGCCTTGTGAATGTTGACCTGTTTAAAGGTCTTACTCACATCGGCTATGGAAAGCGTGATCACACAGTCGTCCGTAACAGCTGATGCTCTCATGCATGCTTCAGTGTTGCTTGCCTCGAAGCAAGAATATAAGTTATTTAGCTCGTCTGGTGGGCTTGTG
Organism: Hucho hucho; assembly: GCA_003317085.1. NCBI lineage: Eukaryota > Metazoa > Chordata > Actinopteri > Salmoniformes > Salmonidae > Hucho > Hucho hucho. The sequence goes on from QNTS01013715.1 coordinate 9,412, forward strand.
TCACTGGGAAGCTCGTGGCTGTGCTTCCCTTTGTAGTCCGTAATAGTTTGCAAGCCCTGCCACATCCGACGAGTGTCGGAGCCAGTGTAGTACGATCCAGTCTTAGTCTTGTATTTACACTTTGCCTGTTTGATGGTTCGTCGGAGGGCATAGTGGGATTTCTTATAAACGTCCGGGTTAGAGTCTTGCTCCTTGAAAGCAGCAGCTCTACCCTTTAGCTCAGTGCGGATGTTGCCTGTAATCCATGACTTCTGGTTGGGGTATGTACGTAGTCACTGTTGGGACGACGTCATCGATGCACTTATTGATGACTGATGTGGTGTACTCCTCAATGCCATCAAAAGAATCTTGGAACATATCCCAGTCTGTGCTAGCAAAGCAGTCCTGTAGCTTAGCATCTGCTTTAGTTTTTGCTTGTAAGCAGGAATCAGGAGGATAGAGTTATGGTCAGATTACCAAACGGAGGGCGAGGGAGAGATTTGTACGCGCCTCTGTGTCTGTAGTAATGGTGGTCTGGAGTTTTCTTTTGTCCTCTTAATGCACATTTAACACGGTGGTAGAAACTAGTTAAAACAGATTTAAGTTTCCCTGCATTAAATTCTCCGGCCACTAGGAGCGCCACCTCTGGATGAGCATTTTTCTTGTTTGCTTATGGCCTTATACAGCTGGTTGAGTGCAGTCTTAGTGCCAGCATCGGTTTAAAGTGGTAAATAGACAGCTACGAAAAATATAGTACTTCTAGTGTCTTTTCCACATGACCAGACTTCTAATGGTCTTCTCCACATGACCAGACTTCTAGTGTCTTCTCCACATGACCAGACTTCTAGTGTCTTCTCCACATGACCAGACTTCTAGTGTCTTCTCCACATGACCAGACTTCTAATGGTCTTCTCCACATGGCCAGACTTCTAATGGTCTTCTCCACATGGCCAGACTTCTAGTGGTCTTCTCCACATGGCCAGACTTCTAGTGTCTTCTCCACATGACCAGACTTCTGGTGGTCTTCTCCACATGGCCAGACTTCTAGTGGTCTTCTCCACATGGCCAGACGTCTATTGGTCTTCTCCACATGGCCAGACTTCTAGTGGTCTTTTCCACATGGCCAGACTTCTAGTGGTCTTCTCCACATGGCCAGACGTCTATTGGTCTTCTCCACATGGCCAGACTTCTAGTGGTCTTCTCCACATGGCCAGACTTCTAGTGATCCTTGAAAAATGCCATAAGTCTGAAATAGACACCAAAGTCAACATACTGTACAAACAATTATCTAGGTTAAGTAATACTGTACATACCCTGACGAAGACAGCTTGTCTGTCGAAACGTTGGACATAAATATTTTTGCATCTGAGCTCCTAGAGTGTGTCGCTCTCCTTTATTTTTTTAGTTATACTGTGCAACATTATTTCTTATCTACTGCTGCGCTAACTAGCTGGCTAAATTGTAGTCAGTGGCTAGATTAGAAAGAGAAAGTTGACGGAAGAAGCTCAACACTTTATTCAATTAATTTCAATACAGCACCTGGACAGCACATGGATTCATCATGGATTGGGTAAAGAAGGCCTCTGATCACGCTGGTGAACGCTTGCTGCCAGGGTCGGCTAGCGATGATGTACAGGAGCTTTCTGCGGGAATTTGTAGTCTTCTTGAGGTCTTCTTTGTTTCTAATCAGCATTTCAACATTTTGACAGTAAATTGAGGTGAATATATTGATAAAAGTCACCTTGTCCGAGAATGACACGGTACTCTAAATGTCACGCCAAGGTAAGCCTACACCAAACACATACTTCATTTGAAGTGTTTGTCAAATTCACCCAGTGAAAAATGTTTGGTGGAAAGACGATTGGAACCATTTCCGTGTTTGACCCGTAGGTTTTATGGGTATTAGAACACCGTGGGGCTCTATAGGCAGTAAGTGATGTTGGCTGCTGGTCAGCTTTCTTGACTTGGACATACATGTTTGCCAACACATGGCTAACCTTTGTTTAACCAGCTGCTCTTAGGCTTGGACTTACCTTTCTATATAATAGGATGCGTTAGAGTTGGCTTCCTCTTCCAATTATAACGTGTGGAGGTCAAAATAATGAACAATTATATACCAAATCTATTCATTTTAAAATGTTGATTACTTCTGCTTTCTATTATCATTCACCTGATAAGACAATATTTGTTTGCTGACATATAATGGAGGTCCCTGGGTCGCCGGTTTGCTTAGGAGGGGGCAAGAAAAGGTTGAAAACCCCTGCTCTAAGCAAATTCAAAACATATCCTATAATACCATCCCCATTGTATTCAGGAGATCCATGACTGAGGGTAGGCATCAAAATATCTCTCTACCTGCTCCCATTGGCATTGCATAGTAGCCTTGGAGTCTTGCATATTGAATGGCATTTCCATGCACAACTTAAGTAGTACGTAACTCATCAAAACACATTTCCATTATTTTCACAATTGAATGTATAGAAAGAACAACAGATGCATTCTAATAATTTGGGAAAGACATTTTAAACTAAAACAGTACTATACAGTCTTGCTTTTTGATAACTTATTCATATTAGGGAATTCCCAAACCTGCTCACACACATAATAGTCTAACATGGAAGTAAATTATTAAATTAGCCCTTTGAATTCATGAATTCATGAATGAACAAACAAGTGTAACATTACATTCAGTTTAGTCTAGTGCCGTACAGAATGAGATTAAAATGGAGGGGTTCCGCCCATCAGAATGACTAACAATCTCTCCACACCATTGCTCTATCAGTAAACCAGATGTGGACTGGGGCCTCAAGCATCGTGGTCTGTGTTTACACAGGCAGCCCAATTCTGATATATTTTCCACTAATAGGTCTTTTGACCAATCACTTCAGATCTTTTCATATCAGATACTTTTCAGAACTGCTCTGATTGGTGAAAATACCAATTTGTGAAAAACAATCTGAATTGGGCTGCCTGTGTAAACACAGCATTAGAGTAGGAGAACTGGTTTTACCTTTAATATCACAATGCTTATGATTATATGGACAGGGAATATCTGACCCTAGATCAGCAGCACTATCTTGACATGCTTGATACATTTGTCTCTAGGAAGCACCATCTGCATGTGGGTCTTCTATAAGGTGTATCCAGGGAGTTTGTTAACTACCAACTCAGAGACATGTTGGTACTCAATACTGAGCCCCAGAGAACCCAGTTCATCTATAGCCTCCTCAGCTAGCTCCTCTCCTGCCTCCTCAGATAGCTCCTCTCCTGCCTCCTCAGATAGCTCCTCTCCTGCCTCCTCAGCTAGCTCCTCTCCTGCCTCCTCAGCTAGCTCCTCTCCTCTCTCCTCAGTTAGCTCCTCTCCTACCTCCTCAGATAGCTCCTCTCCTGCCTCCTCAGATAGCTCCTCTCCTGCCTCCTCAGATAGCTCCTCTCCTGCCTCCTCAGATAGCTCCTCTCCTCTCTCCTCAGTTAGCTCCTCTTCTATCTCTTCAGCCTTGTGGGACTCAGGTGAGGAGTTGTAGTCAGTAGAGATACAGGTGTTTACAGAGTATCCCCTGTCTGGCCTACTGTTCTTAGTGTGGATGGAGTCAGTGTGGGTGTTTACAGAGTACCCCCTGTCTGGCCTACTGTTCTTAGTGTGGATGGAGTCAGTGTGGGTGTTTACAGAGTATCCCCTGTCTGGCCTACTGTTCTTAGTGTGGATGGAGTCAGTGTGGGTGTTTACAGAGTATCCCCTGTCTGGTGCTCTGTCCTTGGGTTCTTTGAGGATGTAGCCAGTATGGATGTCACTGAGTTGGCTTGATGCTCTGAGACTCTCAGAGACAGAGAAAGACCCCTTGGCTCCCCGAGACCAAGTACCAGCAGGCCTGTTGGTTGAGGTTCCTCTAGCCCCAGATCCAGACCTCATGGCTCCTCCACTATAAGGTATTGCTGCCAGCTGAGTACTAGAGCAGTACTTGTCAGAGGAGACGCCGAGGGCTGAGACTTGGGTACGAGGTCTGATGACGTGTGTGTTCATCAGGGAGCGCTGGGGAGATGTCTCAGCATTAACAGGAAGAGGAGGAGCCCCTCTTCTTCTCTGGCTTCTCTCTGAGACACTGGAGCTGTCAGAGTTATGGTCACCTGACACTTGGCTCCTCCTCTTGTCCCTGGTCCCACCCCCAACAGGCTCAGGGCTCCTGAGAAGGTCAGGTGAAGGGGAGTACCCATCACCATCAGTAGAGTCTAGACTGCTGAAGTCATCCAGGTACTCTACTGCCCGCACACTGTCCAAACTATCACTGCTGGAGGCTGAGTGGGGGTGTTCGTGTCTGGGGCTTTTTTTGGTGTCTGACTTTTGGGGCTTGTGGCCAGAGTCTGAAAGATGTGGTCTGGGTTTGGGGCCTCTTGGAGTCTCATCCCCGTCTCCTCTGCTGTCAGAGTCAGCATGGTCGTACTCTCCACTCTGCAACATCTCCTCTGTGTGATCAACGCTGGGAATATGCACCCACAGTTTACTGTGACTGTCCTGCTTGGAATGGGATGATGGTTTCTGTTTTGGTAATCTTTGGGAGGAGTCATCTCTCTTACAGTAAAAATGCTCTGCATTTTTTTCACTAGTTGTGAATGTGTTTGTTAGTTCCTGCTGGGTTCTAGTTGAGATGTTTCCCTGCCGTCCACAGTCTCTGTCCATGCTACTTATCAAAGTCACAATGTTCTCAATTAGAATAGCATTCCTATTGAGTAGCTTCCTCCCATCGATCTGTTTATCTGTTTGACTGTCAGTGTTGTTGGACTTCCTTCCAGGACCCTTGGTCCTGAGTGTCTGTCTGTCTGTCAGTTGCTTTCTGCACTCATGGACGTGGCATTTCATCCCACATGGTTTAACCTGCTTCATTCTTAGGCGGAACGTTTTTGTCATTCCAAAACATAACTTCTTCTTGGGAGAGGACTTGGACACTGTATTTCCACTCATTGTATTCTCCCAGTTTGTTTTTCTGCTAGAACTTTGTGGGGTACTGGTGCATTGTTCCTGAAGCGGCCTGTTCTTCACTCTGGGGCTCGGTCCGACCCACAGTTTGGTAACCACTGGGCAAGGAGACTGCCTGTCTCTCGGTGGTGATGTTGTGGTGTCTCGTAGGCCCTGGGACTGAGGCCAGTCAGCCTGTCAGAATCACAATCATCTTTATTCACCAAACACATTTACAGATACCCAGAATTTGACTTGGCTAAATGCCAGCAATAGACACAAATATACAGACAGAATAAAGAGTGAATAAATTACACAATGTACATACAGTATCATACCTGTCCATTAGAAGGCTCTGTCATCGGCCTGTAGATCCAAGCTAGGTTGGGGTGGACTGAAAAGAGCTGCTGTAACTGGGTCTGACTCTGTCCACTCAGCTGGGCGAGCTCAACTAGCAAAGTGTTCAATAGAGGGAGTGGTCTCAGAGCCTCTTCTAGGATAGATGCTGTCTGCTGGGGTTGGTGCTGTCCCCTCTCTTCCCTGCCTCTAGACTCCATAACCACATCCTGACTCGGTCTACGCCTGTGGTCTGTAGCAGGAACCTGTGTCTCCTCATTCCCCAAGTCCAGATCTTCTACCCTGAGAGACTCCATGTCTAACACCCTGTACTGGTCTGGTTCATTCACCTGTTGTTGTTCTACTAGACTGCTGTAGTAAAGTGATGGGGGCTGAACACAGAGGCTTCCCTCATCATGCTCCTTATCAATAGCAGCCACTCTGAGTGTTCGGTGACGCTGCTTGCTTCTAGAATATTCTGTCTGAGTTGCAGTTGTTACAGTCTGCCGTCCTCCGGACACCACCATCTCACTGGGCTTGTCATTTATATTCTGATAAAGGACCTTGGAAGGCGTGGTGTCAATGTCCAAGTCAAGTGGTTGCATCTTTCCTTCCCCACGATCGAAACTGTAAATGTTCTGTTGATTTCATACATTCCGTCCCATGTGTAGTACCAAAGAACTACTTCCCAGACTTAACAGATTATATCCCAAAGAAATAACACCTATTTTCTCCCCCGTGAGATTAAATAAGTCAACAGGTCCTTTCTCTCCTTGGGAAGAGGGTGAGGAGATACCATAAACCTCCACATCACACCTGATAAGAGTCTATCAACCTGACCAGAGGCACCAGCGAGCTGCCTATCAACTTGGGAACCTCTGCCCTCACATCCAGGACCGCAGCATGCAGAGGAGTGTTGGATAGCTGGGTGTGGAGGGAGTCCAGGTGGGTTTTGAACAAACACCACTTGGCTGTGTCGAAAGGGTATTTACATGTGTCATGGACTTGGATCGAGCTGGTTTTCCCTTTCTCCGTGTCGTCCTCATCGTAGTGCCGTTGTTCCTAGCCGTGGAGTAGACGTCTCTGCTGGAATAGATGAGCAGAGTTGGGAAGTCTAGGAGTGTCACGCCGAGGGCTAATTCATCGGAAGAAATGTAGACGTGTTCTGCTTTTGTCTATTCTGATATATTGCGCCAAAAGTCGGAAAGAAACGAGAGTTTCGTTGTCATTTAATTGCTGTGTCATTGGTGTCGTTGCGACAGGAGTCCGAGCAAACAACAATCTGACGGATTCACTCTCAGCACAGAATTGCCAGTGAAAACATTCTGAAAGGAGATCCCTCGTTGAATAAATTGGTTAAACATCGATCAGAGCACTTGGAAAGAAAACAACGTGTGGTCTTTGTATAAGTTACGAAAGAATCACAGCTGAAATGGAGGAGAAAATCCGTAAATCAGCCGGCCGGTCAGCAGCGATAACCAACGAGCTTCTTCAGCTCCATGGAAACAAGCGGGGCTCCGTCACGCGTCTTTTACGTCATCTGATGCCTGAGGATTCTGGGAATTGTAGTTTTCCCTCCACGTTGAGTCACGTTACATTAGCTGATTTATTACGAGTCATATTGAGCTACAAATGCACACTAATAACACATGTTGGTTTTTTTTTATATAACTATCTGTACTAATGACCTAGGAAATGTATCCTTAAAACAAAGAATATAACAAAATGGAATGTAATAGAATATAACTCAATATCCTTTATGGACAAATAGCATAGAGAATAAATTATAGCACATTAGAGACTTCATTTGACCGTATAGTATTCGCTTTCATTTTCATGATAAAACAAGTTAGAGCCATTTTCCTGCCGCTCACCAGTTGGTGCCACTGTGGGGCTTTATTCAGACATAGGCTATGATATGCCGATTGCTTTAAATATATATATATATATATATATACAAATGTAATGTCTATTATCCAGAATATATTCCATTTGGGACCGCTATTTTGTGCCCTATTCTCACAACCAGAGATACATCTTCGTCACTGTCACACCTCGCCGTTATTCTCACTTTTCACAGTATAGAGACTTCAGTGACTGAATTACAATCATTAACAAATAACTGTCCTCTGTTCTGTTCTCCGCTTTTGTGTTTGGCTGGATCTCTCTCTATTCCACAAATCATCCCATTCAGGAAGGCGCAGGGAGGAGCTATCCGTCAGCGGTGGCACCCCGCTCCGCTGTCATCGCGGACTCTACATGGATATCACACCGCACAGCAGACGGACACAGGAGAGAGAGAGGGTCTATGGAAACTTCACACGTTGGACCGTTTCTACGGATGAACACGGCTTCATCTGTCGACAAGGATAATAACCGGCTCGTCCATCTTCCCGAACATTAGCCCATTCTTCTGCTGCTCAAGTGAAAGGTAACGGCACAGATGTTCTTCCTACTGTTCTCTCTCTCCAATAACGGAATAGAGTGTCGGGTATGTTCTCACGTCCAGGTACAGCTCCGCTAGTATAGCCTACATCAGTTCATTGTCTTGTCTGTGTTAGTGGGGTAGTGAGACAGAACTTGTCCGAGATATATTGTTGTTCGATGTAATTATGTGTAGGCTGTGATCATCCCAGTCGAAAAAGACATTGAGAGAAACACAGAGTATAATAGTGGTACCTTTTCACACAACACAGTGAAAGTTTCCAGCGCACAAACTGATGTGATCTACTGCTGCCACCATGAGCAGGCAGGCTTGGTATTACCACTATTTGACAGTTCATGTCTCTACTACTACACAGAGTTTATCTGCGTTGCTTCCCAGTAGTAGAATGAGTTTCCAGACGTACACTACAGAGAGCCATTGTCCTAATGATTCTTTGTTGAGGTTGATCTCATGTCCATAATGGCTATAGCCTATTATCACAGAATAATTTCTTGGAGGGAGTTTCTCACTTGGAAATATATTATTCTAAAGTGTTTTGAATAGTCTACTATGCCCGGTGTAATGTTTGATCCTCAGCTGGTGCTGTCTTTTATTCTCTGGTGGTAATACTTCTCTGAGACAGACAGGGGGCGATGAAGACCTCAATCCATGTCTGACATCATAGCCTACCTACCTGGGTCCCTCACACTACTACTCTACTCACAGTCGGAGTCCCAAATGGCACCCTATTCCCTTTTTAGTGCACTAACCTGGACCCACATAGAACTCTGGTCAAAATAATGCACGATATAGGGAGTAGGGTGCCATTGGGATGTATCCATAGTCTCATAACAAAGACCAGGTGCTTATCAGTAGACAGGAATGTAACAACCTAGTTCCTTCCTGTTGGTGCTTATCAGTAGACAGGAATGTAACAACCTACTTCCTTCCTGTTGGTGCTTATCAGTAGACAGGAATGTAACAACCTACTTCCTTCCTGTTGGTGCTTATCAGTAGACAGGAATGTAACAACCTAGTTCCTTCCTGTTGTTTGTCCTCTATGTGTTGTTATTGCTGAATGTTCTATGTATTCCAGTCTGTCACAGCTGTAGATTTACACAGACAGACATACAGGGCATTCGGAAACTGTTCCATTTTTCCACTTTGTTTCGTTGCAGCCTTATTCTAACATGTATTACATTGATTTTGTCCCTCATCAATATACACACAATACCCCTTAATGACAAAGAAAAAACAGAAATACTTTATTTTCATAAGTATTCAGACCCTTTGCTATGAGACTCGAAGTTGAGCTCAGGTGCATCCTGTTTCCATTGCTCATCCTTGAGATGTTTCTACAACTTGAGTGGAGTCCACCTGTGGTAAATTCAATTGATTTGACATGATTTGGAAAGGCAGGATTGTGTTGAGGTCCCCAAGAACACAGTGGTCTCCGTCATTCTTAAATGGAAGAAGTTTGGAATCACCAAGACTCTTCCTAGAGCTGGCCGCCCGGCCAAACTGAGCAATCGGGAAGAGTCTTTGCTAGTTAAAGCCCCGCCTTATCTAACCTCACTGGTCACCATAGCAACACCCACCCGTAGCACGCGCTCCAGCAGGTATATTTTACTGGTCATCCCCAAAGCCAACACCTCCTTTGGTCGCCTTTCCTTCCAGTTCTGACTGGAACGAATTGCAAAAATCACTGAAGCTGGAGTCTTACAGTGAGGGAAAAAAGTATTTGATCCCCTGCTGATTTTGTACGTTTGCCCACTGACAAAGAAATGATCAGTCTATAATTTTAATGGTAGGTTCCTTTGAACAGTGAGAGACAGAATAACAACAAAAAAATCCAGAAAAACACATGTGAAAAATGTTATAAATTGATTTGCATTTTAATGAGAGAAATAAGTATTTGACCCCTCTGCAAAACATGACTTAGTACTTGGTGGCAAAACTCTTGTTGGCAATCACAGAGGTCAGACGTTTCTTGTAGTTGGCCACCAGGTTTGCACACATCTCAGGAAGGATTTTGTCCCACTCCTCTTTGCAGATCTTCTCCAAGTCATTAAGGTTTCGAGGCTGACGTTTGGTCGCCTTTCCTTCCAGTTCTCTGATGCCAATGACTGGAACGAATTGCAAAAATCTCTGAAGCTGGAGTCTTATATCTCCCTCACTAACGTTAAGCATCAGCTGTCAGAGCAGCTTACCGATCACTGTACCTATACACAGCCCATCTGTAAATAGCCCACCCAACTACCTCATCCCCATTGTATTATTATTATTATTATTATTATTTTGCTCTTTTGCACCCCAGTATCTCTACTCGCACATCATCATCTGCACGTCTGTCACTCCAGGGTTAATGCTAAATTGTAATGATTTCACCTCTATGGCCTATTTATTGCCTTACCTCCCTAATCTTACCTCATTTGCACACACTGTATATATATTTTCTACTGTATTATTGACTGTACGTTTGTTTATTCCATGTGTAACTCTGTGTTGTTGTATGTGTTGAACTGCTGTGCTTTATCTTGGCCAGGTCGCAGTTGTAAATGAGAACTTGTTCTCAACTGGCCTACCTGTATTATGACATCATATAGAACTACCTGGTTAAATAAAGGTGTATTATGACATCATATAGAACTACCTGGTTAAATAAAGGTGTATTATGACATCATATAGAACTACCTGGTTAAATAAAGGTGTATTATGACATCATATAGAACTACCTGGTTAAATAAAGGTGTATTATGACATCATATAGAACTACCTGGTTAAATAAAGGTGTATTATGACATCATATAGAACTACCTGGTTAA
>QNTS01013718.1:10078-24444 GCA_003317085.1 Hucho hucho
TGACCAAATACTTATTTTCCACCATAATTTGCAAATAAATTCATTAAAAATCCTACAATGTGATTTTCTGGATTTTTTTTCCTCATTTTGTCTGTCATAGTTGAAGTGTACCTATGATGAAAATTACAGGCCTCTCTCATCTTTTTAAGTGAGAGAACTTGCACAATTGGTGGCTGACTAAATACTTTTTTTCCCCACTGTACATGTGATATGAGTAATGTAAGATATGTAAACATTATTAAAGTGGCATTATTTAAAGTCACTAGTGATCCATTTATTAAAGTGTCCAGTGATTGGGTCTCAATGTAGACAACAGCCTCTCTGAGTTAGTGATTGCTGTTTAGCAGTCTGATGGCCTTGAGATAGAAGCTGTTTTTCAATCTCTCGGTCCCAGCTTTGATGCACCTGTACTGACCTCGCCTTCTGGATGATAACGGTGTGAACAGGCAGTGGCTCGGGTGGTTGTTGTCCTTGATGATCTTTTTGGCCTTCCTGTGACATCGGGTGCTGTAGGTGTCAGGAAGAGCAGGTAGTTTGCCCACGGTGATGCGTAGTGCAGTCCTTACTACCCTCTGGAGAGCCTTGCAATCTGTGGAGTTGCCGTACCAGGCTGTGATACAGCCCGACAGGATGCTCTCGATTGTGCGTCTGTAAAAGTTTGTCATGGTTTTGGGTGACAAGCCAAATTTCTTCAGCCTCCTGAGGTTGAAGATGCGCTGTTGCGCCTTCTTCACCACACTGTCTGTGTGGGTGGACCATTTCAGTTTGTCTGTGATGTGTACGCCCAGGAACTTAAAACTTTCCACCTTCTCCACTGCTGTCCCTTCGATGTGGATCGGAGGGTGCTCCCTCTGCTGTTTCCTAAAGTCCACGATCATCTCCTTTGCTTTGTTGACGTTGAGTAAGAGGTTGTTTTCCTGACACCACACTCCGAGTGCCCTCACCTCCTTCCTGTAGGCTGTCTTGTCATTGTTGGTAATCAAGCCTACCACTGTAGTGTCGTCTGCAAACTTGATGATTGAGTTGGTGGCGTGCATGGCCACGCAGTCGTGGGTGAACAGGGAGTACAGGGTACTATGGTGTTGAATGCTGAGCTGTAGTCAATGAACAGCATTCTTATATAGGTATTATTTTTGTCCAGATGGGATAGGGCAGTGTGCAGTGTGATGGCAATTGTGTCATCTGTGGACCTGTTGGGGCGGTATGCAAACTGAAGTGGGTCTAGGGAGGCCGGTAAGGTGGAAGTGATATGATCCTTGACTAGTCTCTCAAAGCACTTCATGATGACAGAAGTGAGTGCTACGGGGCGGTAGTAATTTAGTTCAGTTATCTTTGCCTTCTTGGGTACAGGAACAATAGTAGTCATCTTGAAGCATGTGGGAACAGCAGACTGGCATAGGGAGAGATTTAATATGTCTTTAAACACACCAGCCAGCTGGTCTGCGCATGCTCTGAGGTCACGGCTAGGGATTCCGTCTGGGCCAGCAGCCTTTGCGAGAGTTAACAAGTTTAAATGTTTTACTCACGTCGGCCACGGAGAAGGATGGGGGGGGGGGGTTCAGTCTTTGTTAGCGAGCCGCGAAGGTGGCGCTATATTATCCTCAAAGCGGGCAAAGAAGGTGTTTAGTTTGTCTGGAAGCGTGACGCCGGTGTCCGTGACGTGGCTGTTTTTGTAGTTTTGTGATTTCCTGTAGACCCTGCCACATACGTCTCGTGTCTGAGCCGTTGAATTGCGACTCCACCTTGTCCCTGTACCGGCATTTCGCTTGTTTGATTGCTTGCAGAGGGAATAACTACACTGTTTATATTCAGCCATATTTCCAGACCTCTTTCCATGGTTAAATGCGGTGGATTGCGCTTTCAGTTTTGTGCGAATGCCGCCATCCATTCACGGTTTCTGGTTAGGGTAGGTTTTAATAGTCACAGTGGGTACAACATCTCTAGTGCACTTCTTTATAAACACACTCACCAAGTCAGCCTATAGGTCAATGTTGTTCTCTGAGGCTGACCGGAACAAATTCCAGTCCGCGTGATCAAAACAATCTTGAAGCATGGCTTCCGATTGGTCAGACCAGCGTTGAATGGTTCTCATCACTGGTACATCCTGTTTAAGTTTCTGTCTATAAGACGGAACGAGCAAGATAGCGTTCTGGTCGGATTTGCCGAAGGGAGGGCGGGGGAGGTCTTTACATGCGTCTCGGAAGTTAGAGTAGCAGTGGTCGATATGCTGATAGAATTTAGGTAGCCTTGTTCTCACATTTGCTTTGTTGAAATCCCCAGCTACAATAAATGCAGCCTCCGGATATATAGTTTCCAGTTTACATGAAGTTACATGAGTCTTGGTGTTCACTTGAGGGGGAATGTACACAGCTGTGACTATAACTGACGAGAATTCTCACCATGAGTCGTTAATCATAAAGTATACACCCCTGCCCTTCCTCTTCCCAGAGAGGTGTTTATTTCTGTCGGCGCGATGCATGGAGAAGCCCGGTGGCTGAATCGATTCCGACAACATATCCAGAGAGAGCCTTGTTTCCGTGAAACAGAGAATGTTACAATCTCTGATGTCTCTCTGGAAGGCAACCCTTGCTCGAATTTTGTCTACCTTTTGTCAAGAGACTGGACATTGGCGAGTACTATACTCGGGAGCGGTGAGCGATGTGCACGTCTACGGAGCATGACCAGAAGGCTGCTCCGTCTGCGGCGCCGTTGTTTTGGGTCGGCTACTGGGATCAGATCCATTGTCCTGGGTGTTGGTCCGAACAGAGGATCCGCTTCGGGAAAGTCGTATTCCTGGTCGTAATGTTGGTATGTTGACGTTGCTCTTATATCCAATAGTTCTTCCGGGCTGTATGTAATAAGACTTAAGATTTAAGTCTTATTAACAATGTAAGAAATAATACATACAAAAATAAATAAATACTGCATCGTTTTTTAAGAATGCGAAGCGAGGCGACCATCACTTTCGGCGCCATTTAGCAGGATTACATGCATTTCTGCTCATTTTACAACGAGACAGTGAGGAGATTTGGCAATTTCTTTACACAATTCATGCAATTCTACAAATTTTGCCATGGGACAATGAGAAGATTTAGCATTTTATAACTAATTACGTGCAATTCTAGTCATTTTGCAATGGGGCGGGAGAGAAGATGTAGCAATTTTATAACTAATTACATACAATTCTACTCATTTTGCCATGGGAAGGAGAGAAGATTCAGCAATTTTATAAATAATTCCATGCAATTTTACTCATTTTACAATGGAATGGAGAGTATATTTAGCAAATATTTTACTCATTTCAAACAATTCTACAAATTTTGCCATCCGGTGAAGAGAAGACTTGTGATTCTACAAATTTTGCAATGAGGCAGAGAGAAGATTTAGCAAATGTGTAACTCATTTCATGCAATTCTACTCATTTTGACATGTGGCCGAGAGAAGATTTTGCAATTGTGTAACACATTTCATGCACTTCTACTCATTTTACAATGGGATGGAGAGAAGACTTAACAATTTTATAACAAATTTCATGCAATTCTACAAATGTTGCCATGGGGCTCAGAGAAGACATCAATTTTATAACAAATGTCATGCAATTCTACTCATTTTTCCATGGGGCGGGAGAGAAGATTTAAAAAAATGTATAACAAATTTCATGCAATTCTACAAATGTTGCCATGGGGCTCAGAGAAGACATCAATTTTATAACAAATGTCATGCAATTCTACTCATTTTTCCATGGGGCGGGAGAGAAGATTTAAAAAATGTATAACAAATTTCATGCAATTCTACTAATTTTGCCATTGGGCTCAGAGAAGACATCAATTTTCTAACACAATTCATGCAATTCTCCTCATTTTGCCATGGGGCAAAGAGAAGATGTAGCAATTTTATAAATAATTACACACAATTCTACTCATTTTGCCATCCGGTGAAGAGAAGATTTTGTACTTTTCTAACAAATTTCATGCAATTCTGCTCATGTTGCCATGGGGCAGAAAGAAGATTGAGCAAATGTCTAATTTCATGCAATTCTACTCATATTGCCATTGGAAGGAGAGAAGATTTAGCAATTTTATACAAATTTTACAATGAAATGGAGAGAATATTGAGCAATTTAAAAAAAATAATTTCATACAATTCTATTCATTTTACAATGGGATGGAGAGAAGATTTAGCTATTTAAAAAATATATATATATATGCAGTTCAACTCATTTTGCCATGGGGCTGAGAGAAGATTTTAGATTTTTTTAACAAATTTTATGCAATTCTACAAATTTTGCCATCCGGTGAAGAAATTTCATGTGATTCTACTCATTTTGCAATGAGGCAGAGAGAAGATTTCGCAAATGTATAACTCATTTCCTGCAATTCTACACATTTTGCCATAGGGTGGAGAGAAATATTTGCTATTTTTAATATGATATCTGAGTGAGACTGACTAACAAAATCATTTGGGGCCCCCCGGACAGTAATTTGACCATGATCACTAAGATTAGATAGCTGGCTGCTAGACTAACTTACCAATCTAAAAAATGCTAACTGACTTTCAGTTTAGTGCCTTTCAGTGACAGACATTAACAAGAGAAAAACTGCTGATGCACAACCAAATTTCAAAATTGCACCTTGTGTATTCTACTATTCTAACTCGTAACAGTAAGTAAGGTGAGCCCTCCCTCCCCCCAAAAAATGTCTGCTAGTTGCCCAACCCTAATATAGGGAATAGGGTGTCATTTGCAATGAAGCCTCCCAGTGCCTCACCAGGGGTCAAAGGCCGGCTGGCGTTTGGGATGGTTGGTCAAGGTGCTTCCGTCCACTGCCCCCCCTCCTGTCCCCCTGCTGCCCTGACCTCCGTTATCTGGCCGCGGGGACGGCACTGTGGAGAAACAACATAGTAAACACCACAACACATTAGAGACACATAAGGAAGAAAACACGACAGGTTATAGATACATAGTAGAGGACTTCATCGCTTCAAAAAGATGGACCCGTTGCCAAATGGACCTAGGGCTTTCCCACTTAAACCTGATATGCATAAATACATTTTCAAAATATAGAGACATGTTCCAAACGGAGCCAGGGATAACAATACCAGTTCCGTATAGACCTGGTCGGATCAAGATCCGATCTGATTGAGGGAATCAGCAGAAAAGTCATTTTCACTTTATTAACCGGAGCTGATAAAAAGCTAGAGGCGGGCGGGAGAGGGATAGTAGGGGAGAGTAGGGAGAAAGAGCAGGCGGGAAGGGGCCGTACAGTGAGCGAGTGACACAGGGAGCAGGGAGAGAGAGACTGCAACCAACCAACAAACAGACTCGCACTATAGTAGACTAATAACATAAAGATCAAATCGGATTTGTCACATGCGCCGAATACAACAGGTGTAGACCTTACCGTGAAATGCTTACTTTCAAGCCCTTAACCAACAATGCAGTTCAAGAAATAGAGTTAAGAAAATATTTACAACATCAACTAAAGTAAAAAATGTAATAAAAAGTAACAAGAAAATTACATAAAAATAACGAGGCTATACACAAGGGGTACCGGTACCGAGTCAATGTGTGGGGGTACAGGTTTGTCGAGGTAATTTGAACATGTAGGTAGGAGGTAAAGTGACTATGCATAGACAATAAATAGCGAGTGGGGGGGGTTGTCAATGTAAATGGTCCGGGTGGCCATTTGATTAATTGTTCAGCAGTCTTATGGCTTGGGGATATAAGCTGTTAAGGAGCCTTTTGGACCTAGACTTGGCGCTCCAGTATCGCCTGCCGTACGGTAGCAGAGATAACAGTCTCTGACTTGGGTGACTGGAGTCTTTGACAATTGTTTGGGCCTTCCTCTGACACGGCCTAGTATATAGGTCCTGGATGGCAGGAAGCTTGGCCACAGTGACGCACTGGGCCATACGCACTACCCTCTGTGCTGACAACACAACCTACTTTTGTGTCATCAGCAAACTTTATGATGGTGTTGGAGTCGTGCTTGGCCATGCAGTTGTGGGTGAACAGGGAGTACAGGAGGGGACTAAGCATGCACCCCTGAAGGGCCCCAGTGTTGAGGATCAGCGTGGCAGATGTGTTGTCACCACCTGGGGGGCGGCTCGTCAGGAAGTCCAGGATCCAGTTGCAGAGGGAGGTGTTTAGTCCCAGGGTGCTTAGCTTAGTGATGAGCTTTGAGGGCACTATGGTGTTGAATGCTGAGCTGTAGTCAATGAATAGCATTCTCACATAGGTGTTCCTTTTGTCCAGGTGGGAAAGGGCAGTGTGGAGTGCAATAGAGATTGCGTCATCTGTGGATCTGTTGGGGCGGTATGCAAATTGGAGTGTGTCTAGGGTATCCGGGAGGATGCTGTTGATGTGAGCCATGACCAGCCTTTCAGCACATCAAGGCTACCGACGTGAGTGCTACGGGGCGGTAATCATTTAGGCAGGTTACCTTCGCTTCCTTGGGCACAGGGACTATGGTGGTCCACTTGAAACATGTAGGTATTACAGACTCGGTCAGGGAGAGGTTGAAAATGCAGTGGTAAATTACTTAAGTAAAAATACTTGAAAGTACTTACCCAAAAAATACTACGTATCTGTACTTTACTATCTATATTTTTCACAACTTTTACTTCACTACATTCCTAAAGAAAATATTGTACTTTTTACTCCATACATTTTCCCTGACAACCCAAAGTACTCGTTACATTTTGAATGCTTAGCAGAACAAGAAAATTAAGAAATTCACGCACCATCAAGAGAACACGTGGTCATCCCTACTGCCTATGTTCTGGTGGACTCACTAAACACAAATGCATATTTTGTAAGTAATGTCTGAGTGGTGGAGTGTTCCCCTGGCTATCTGTTAATAATGTCTGAGTGGTGGAGTGTGCCCCTGGCTATCTGTAAATAATGTCTGAGTGTTGGAGTGTTCCCCTGGCTATCTGTTAATGATGTCTGAGTGTTGGAGTGTTCCCCTGGCTATCTGTACATTATGTCTGAGTGTTGGAGTGTTCCCCTGGCTATCTGTACATTATGTCTGAGTTTTGGAGTGTTCCCCTGGCTATCTGTACATTATGTCTGAGTGTTGGAGTGTGCCCCTGGCTATCTGTACATTTTAAAAACAAGAAAATGGTGCCGTCTGCTTTGCTTAATATAAGGACTTTGAAATGATTTATACTTTTACTTTTGATACTTAAGTATATTTGAAACCAAATACTTTTACTCAAGTAGTATTTTACTAGGTGACTTTCATTTTCTATTAAAAAGATAGATACTTTTGCTCAAGTATAACTATTGGGTACTTTTTCAACCACTGTGAAAATGTCAGTGAAGACACATGCCAGTTGGTCCGCGCATGCTTTGAGTATATGTCCTGGTAATCCGTCTGGCCCTGCGGCTTTGTGAATGTTGACATGTTTAAAAGGTCTTGCTCACATCAGCTACGGAGAGCGTGATCACACAGTCGTCTGGAACAGCTGGTGCTCTCATGTATGCTTCAGGGTTGCTGGCCTCAAAGCGAGCATAAAAGGCACTTCGCTCATCTGGTAGGCTCGCTGGGCAGCTCCTGGCTGGGTTTCCCTTTGTAGTCCAAAATAGTTTGCAAGCCCTGCCACATCCGACGAGCATCAGAGCCGGTGTAGTAGGATTCAATCTTAGTCCTGTATTGACGCTTTGCCTGTTTGATGGTTCGTCTGAGGGCATAGCGGGATTTCTTATAAGCGTCCAGATTAGTGTCCCGCTACCTTGAAAGCGGCAGCTCTAGCCTTTAGCTCGGTGCGGATGTTGCCTGTAATCCATGGCTTCTGGTTGGGATATGTACTTACGGTCACTGTGGGGACAACGTTGTCGGTGCACTTATTGATGAAGCCGGTAACTGAAGTGGTGTAATCCTCAATAGCATTGGATGAATCCCGGAAAATATTGCAGTTTGTGCTAGCAAAACAGTCCTGTAGCCTAGCATTCGCGTCATCTGACCACTTCCGTATTGAGCGAGTCACTGGTACTTCCTGTTTTAAGTCACACATACCTCTATAGAATCTGGATCCCTGTGTATGTGCTAATAGAGATAAGTCACTGTTACGGATACAGGTATCCTGTGTGTGTATTTGTTTTCTCTCCTTCTGCCCTAGTCACAGGTGTCACTCATCAGCAGTCATCAATCACCAATCAGTCCCAATCAGAAGACACACCTGCTCCTTTTCCCTTACCCAATCACATCCCCTTTCCCTTGGTTTAAAACCCCAGTCAGTTGTCTCTCTCTCTCTTGTTTTAGTAGCACTCTGGTTGTGTAGCTCGCTATCTTCTTGTTTTTGTAGCTGACTTGTATTGGAAGCTCTCTCTTGTTGTTTTGTAGCTGGCTTGTTTTGTCTCTACAGAGCTCTATCTCTGTTTGGGTATTTGTTAAAGCCCAGTTGCTGTTGGTTGGTTTGTGCGTGCTATCGCTTTTGGTTTTGTGCCAACATCTCACATTTACTGTGAGCCTGTGAGTATGTACTGCTGTGTTGTATTGCTGTTTGTTTGTTGGTGGAAAAGGGGATAACCAGACAAGACGCCCTTGGGCATACATTACCCGTAGGAAACCTTGTGTTTAAATACATTAGTGAGAACTGGGCGGACCACCCACTGTATTTAATTGGTTAGTTAGCTAGCTGTTCGTGACTCAGGTAGATTAGTTTAGGGGTTTTTGAATATCTATTATTTCTTTCCTTGGGTCCAGCTCAGCCCCTTTTCCCCACGCCCCATTTACCGTGTGTTTAGAAATAAACCATTAGTGTTTGACGGTAGATTTAAGTTGTCTGTGTTTTATTTTTGTTCTCACTGTTCCTTTTCACTATTATAATTTGCATAAGATATGTTGCGGGTCTCGATTCCATTCCCCCTAGACTACGGGGTAAAAGGGATTCGTAACAGTCACACATACCTCTATAGAATCTGTAGCCCTGTGTATGTGAAAATAGAGATAAGTCACACGTACCTCTATAGAAGCTGCCAACCCTCCTGGGCATGGACTCACTGTAGATGCGGTTTTCTTTAGAAGAAACTCCGTCCTCTGGGTGCTGCTCATGGAACATCCCCACCTGGACAGGATTAGGGATAGGACAGAGAAAGGAGGACAGTCAGACAGACACACAGAGTAGGCTTGACAGACTGACCGGAAAAGTATGAAAACCTCTAAATAGTATCATGTTGATAAAACTATATCTGGTATCATGATGGTAACATTATACTAGACACGCAGGTGCGCATAACGGTGGTGACAGGTGTGCGCCATAATGAGCAACCTGGTGACCTAGAGGCCGGAGAGGGAGCACGTGACAGTACAACCCTCCCTGACGCGCAGCTCCAGCAACAGGACGCCGACCAAAATTATGATCCCGGAGATCAGAAGCGGACACCTCTGCTGAGGCGCGGGAAACCTGTCAGTCCGGCTGAAACACGGGAGCATGGTGACCTAGAGCGCCGGAGAGAGCATACGTGACGGTACCCCCTCCCCGGCGCGTTCGGCTCCAGCCGCAGGACGCCAACCAAAGGGACAATCCCGGGGATCAGGAGCGGACAGCCCTGCTGATGCCAAGGAACTTGTCGCTGGCTGGGGCGGTGGAACCTGACAGACCGGCTGAGGCATGAGAGCCTGACGAGCCGGTAGAAGCAGGGGAGCCTGACGAGCTGGTGAAGGCATGACAGCCAGACAAGCCAGCTGTAGCAGGGGAGCCTGGAGATCCGGCTAGGGGAGCCTGGCGATCTGTCTGAGGCATGAGAGCCTGTAGCAGCTCCTGGACCCGACGTCATTCCCACCAAAACAAAATAAACTAAAAACACTCCCTGATGCTTCCCTTAGGTGAGGCGTCATTCTGTAACGACGTGCGCTGAGAGTCGGGAAGCAAGTTCAGGGAGTGTGTTTCAATAAATAAACGGAACATAATACAAAACAAGAAGCACACAGACATGAAACTGAAACAATGACGCCTGGGGAAGGAACCAAAGGGAGTGACATATATAGGGAAGGTAATCAGATAAGTGATGGAGTCCAGGTGAGTCTGACGACACGCAGGTGCACGTAGCGATGGTGACAGGTGTGCGCCATTATGAGCAGCCTGGTGACCTAGAGGCTGGAGAGGGAGCACATGTGACAGAGATTTACATCTAAATGTTGTGGAACTTACAGTTGAAGTTGGAAGTTTACATACACTTAGGTTGGAGTCATTAAAACTGTTTTTTCAACCACCCAATCACAATTCCAGTGGGTCACAAGTTTACATACACTAAATTGACTGTGCCTTTAAACAGCTTGGAAAAATGATTGAAAATTATGGCATGGCTTTAGAAGCTTCTGATAGGCTAATTGACATCATTTAAGTCAATTGGAGGTGTACCTGTGGATGTATTTCAAGGCCTACCTTCAAACTCAGTGCCTCTTTGCTTGACGTCATGGGAAAATCAAAAGAAATCAGCCAAGACCTCAGAAAAATATGGTAGACCTCCACAAGTCTGGTTCATCCTTGGGAGCAATTTCCAAATGCCTGAAGGTACCACGTTCATCTGTACAAACAATAGTACGCAAGTATAAACACCATGGGACCACGCAGCCGTCATACCGCTCAGGAAGGAGACACGTTCTGTCTCCTAGAGATGAACATACTTTGGGGACAAAGATCGTACTTTTTGGAGAAATGTCCTCTGGTCTGATGAAACAGAAATGGAACTATTTGGCCAAAATGACCATTGTTATGTTTGGAGGAAAAAGGAGGAGGCTTGCAAGCCGAAGAACACCATCCCAATCGTGAAGCACGGGGGTCACAGCATCATGTTGTGGGGGTGCTTTGCTGCAAGAGGGACTGGTGCACTTCACAAAATAGATGGCATCATGAAAAAGGAAAATTATGTGGATATTTTGAAGCAACATCTCAAGACATCAGTGAGGAAGTTAAAGCTTGGTCGATAATGGGCTTAAGGACAACAAAGTCAAGGTATTGGAGTGGCCATCACAAAGCCCTGACCTCAATCCTATTGAACAATTGTGGGCAGAACTGAAAAAGCGTGTGCAAGCAAGGAGGCCAACAAACCTGACTCAGTTACACCAGCTCTGTCAGGAGGAATGGGCCAAAATTCACACAACTTATTGTGGGAAGCTTGTGGAAGGCTACCCAAAACGTTTGACCCAAGTTAAACAATTTAAAGACAATGCTACCAAATACTAATTGAGTGTATGTAAACTTCTGACCCCCAGAAGGTTGCAAGTTCAAATCCCCGAGCTGACAAGGTAAAAATCTGTCGTTCTGCCCCTGAACAAGGCAGTTAACCCATTGTTCCCCGGGCGCCGAAGACGTGGATGTAGATTAAGGCAGCCCCCAGCACCTCTCTGACTCAGAGGGGTTGGGTTAAATGCGGAAGACACATTTCAGTTGAAGGCATTCAGTTGTACAACTGACTAGGTACCTTCCTGACGAAATAAATAAAATCTGAAATAAATAATTCTCTCAACTATTATTCTGACATTTCACATTCTTACAATAAAGTGGTGATCCTAACTGACCTAAGACAGGGAATTTTTACTAGGATTAAATGTCAGGAATTGTGAAAAACTTAGTTCAAATGTATTTGGCTGAGGTGTATGTAAACTTCCGACTTCAACTGTTTATGATTAAATATGAAACTATTTGCGAGAAGATGAAATGTGATGTTAGCCTTCTAAATGAGAATAGTTTTTTATATAAAAGTTTTAACCAGTCAGTGACCACGTGAGCACAGACATTATGTTGGCGTCATGGAATGGCCCTTTTGCCAGAGTTTATTAAAGGACTCGCTAACGAAATTTACATTAGACCAGAGAACGTGAGAAAGCAGTCCACATGCTGAAATGGTTGCCATTTCAATGGAGACCAATTATGTGAAACGCCAGATGAATATGTTAGAAATGGTGAAGAAATGTAAATCTCTAGAGACTAGTACATTGCCGGGTTGCTACGGGCGTGTAAAATGGTTGTAGCTCTACATTAGACCAGCGTGACCAACAGCGTGAGCTGAAAGGTACGAAATGGTTAGAAACTCTGAAACTCTCTCTCCAAGAAGACTACTAAAGTACTTAAACAGCTGCAGACTGAATGTTGCTCGATCGAAGACTAGAAGACAAAGAACAATTTACTCTCACCACTATAGATACCTCTATTCAAACGGACAGAGCCCGCTGAACATTGGGGGTTAGACCTATGGAGGATCTGTTCTCACAGACACTCCGAAACCTACTACAACTACAAAGGACATGGTGACCTCTAGTGGACAACCAGAGACTTTGTGTCGAATTACTCCCTATACATGGATCAAGTGTTTTCAACAGAGACAGCAAAGACATACACACGTAAATATGTAATTCTTTCGAATGAGCGGCATTCATGTGCAAAGTATTCTCATTTCCATGAGCATAGTTATCAGTTGTATGTACGTTAGTGGAATTCCTTTGTCTCTCCCTTTCCCTCTCTTTTGAATCTGACATTTTGTGTAACAAGCCGTAATATCGGTTTAGTCCACGAGGGACTTTTCATTGCATTGTGTAGTAATCAATGTGTAAGCTATCCTGTTTCTGTGTTTATGTAATTCTGTGTGATTATTTAGTTAGTAAATAAATAATTAAGCCAATTTGTATATCGCTGATTAATCATTAAAGCTAAGGTTCGTGCAGATATCCAAGAGTTTTGAGACATTCAGAATGAGAATGAAGGTGAATAAGAACGAATGAATTGACTGTGACAGATGTAAGAGAAATATCTTTAGAGTATAGTCGGGAGATAGTAACTCGTTAAGTAACTTCTCTCATACAGCCCCAGATTACTTCTTAATTAATTGTTATAAGACTAATTTAATTGCGTAATAATTGAAAGCGGTATGTATTTATTTTATGAAACAGTCAAACACATTAATGATAGTCAAGACACGACAGTATCGACCATGATCTAACTAGAGGTATCAACCATGATCTAATAAGAGGAACATAATCCACCATGATCTAATTAGAGGTATCAACCATGATCTAATAAGAGGAATAGTATCTACCATGATCTAATTAGAGGTGTCAACCATGATCGAATAAGAGGATCATAATCTACGATGATCTAATTAGAGGAACAGAATCTACCATGATCTAATTAGAGGTACAGTATCAACCATGATCTAACTAGAGGTACAGTATCTACCATGATCTAATAAGAGGAACAGAATATACCATGATCTAATAAGAGGAACAGTATCAACCATGATCTAATAAGAGGAACAGAATCTACCATGATCTTACTAGAGCTACAGTATCTACCATGATCTAATAAGAGGAACATAATATACAATGATCTAATTAGAGGTACAGATTCTAACATGATCTAATTAGAGGTACAGTATCTACCATGATCTAATCAGGGGTACATTATTATCAAGATCTAATGAGAGGAACAGTATCAACCATGATCTAATTAGAGGTACAGAATCTACCATGATCTAATTAGAGGTACCAACCATGACCTAATAAGAGGAACAGTATCTACCATGATCTAAATAGAAGTACAGTATCAACCATGATCTAACTAGAGGTACAGTATCTACCATGATCTAATAAGAGGAACAGAATCTACCATGATCTAATTAGAGGTACCAACCATGATCTAATAAGAGGAACAGNAGGTGTCTTTTATACAGGTAACGAGCTGAGATTAGGAGCACACTCTTAAAGGGAGTGCTCCAAATCTCAGCTTGTTACCTGTATAAAAGACACCTGTCCACAGAAGCAATCAATCAATCAGATTCCAAACTCTCCACCATGGCCAAGACCAAAGAGCTCTCCAAGGATGTCAGGGACAAGATTGTAGACCTACACAAGGCTGGAATGGGCTACAAGACCATCGCCAAGCAGCTTGGTGAGAAGGTGACAACAGTTGGTGCGATTATTCGCAAATGGAAGACACACAAAAGAACTGTCAATCTCCCTCGGCCTGGGGCTCCATGCAAGATCTCACCTCGTGGAGTTGCAATGATCATGAGAACGGTGAGGAATCAGCCCAGAACTACACGGGAAGATCTTGTCAATGATCTCAAGGCAGCTGGGACCATAGTCACCAAGAAAACAATTGGTAACACACTACGCCGCGAAGGACTGAAATCCTGCAGCGCCCGCAAGGTCCCCCTCCTCAAGAAAGCACATATACATGCCCGTCTGAAGTTTGCCAATGAACATCTGAATGATTCAGAGGACAACTGGGTGAAAGTGTTGTGGTCAGATGAGACCAAAATGGAGCTCTTTGGCATCAACTCAACTCGCCGTGTTTGGAGGAGGAGGAATGCTGCCTATGACCCCAAGAACACCATCCACACCGTCAAACATGGAGGTGGAAAC
>QNTS01013730.1:3443-23698 GCA_003317085.1 Hucho hucho
TGACTAGGGGAGGGTTGAGGAGGAGGGTTAACGCCTGACTAGGGGAGGGTTGAGGCGGGGGTTAACGCCTGACTAGGGAGGGTTAACGCCTGACTAGGGGAGGGTTGAGGAGGAGGGTTAATGCTTGACTAGGGGAGGTTTGAGGAGGAATGAGGAAGTTCCAAATATGTATTCCGTACAAGAAGTTTGTATTCAGGTTGACGTTTCCAACTGGGCACAGACTTTAATTTAACGTCTTTCACGTTGGTTCAACATAATTTATTTGAAATGATGTGGAAACAACGTTGATTCACCCAGTGTTATTGTCCTGAGTCTTGCCTGGAGGCAGAACTTAGACAAAATTGGGTTTATTGTAAAAATACACAAAAGTGCTTTTTTGTCTTAATTTAAGGTTTGGCATTAGGGTTAGCAGTGCGGTTAAGGTTAAGTTTATATTGTGGCTGTGCCAGCTAGTGACCACTTTGCAGAACTGCCTCCAGAACAAGGCTAACCTGCCTTGTAAGCTGCTGTATAATGATCCGGATGGTGGGCATGAAATACTAATTGACGATATCTCCACACTCCACAGCAGTCATTTATTCCAAGATGGGAATACAAGATGTCCGACTTGCCCAAAAATGTGTTTTATCGTGTAGTAGTAGCCACGTACAACAACTAGACCAGACATCTGGATGGATGCGATCCAAGTTAATTTGTTTGACCCGCTCTCTTAAATGAGAATGGATGGTAGGATTCCCAATGTCTTGATTGGAAGACAAACGAGTATGGGGCGGTCCCGTAATTGACTGAAGACAGCAATTGGATTAGGCTAATTGAAATGCATTGTAGAAATCGTTAGATGCTCAAGTACATGGAATCATTTAAAACACTACTAACCAGGCAGTGATCAGGTCTCAACGCAAATAGGAAGGATTCTATTAAAGATGGTGGTTTCTGTTTCTAAACATGTCTGTTCAACGCAGTAGTGGTACGTGGGTAAAATCACTGGGGAAGCCAATCCAGAAAAAGCCATATTACAACCTGTGTGTTGTGAGAATTGCGTTGTTTGTTCTATAACCTGTTAGTTAATATGCCTTGACGCCGTTATATATAGGCCTAAAGGCTGAGACAATAAGAAGACAGTGGCAGAATAAATTCAACCACACATTTATTTTATCACAAAACCGGAAAGCAACCTCTGTCCAGGGAAGTCCACAAAGCATATTGCATGTACAGTAACAGACAGTTACATGACCTACAGCATGGTCAAGAAAGTTCATGTTTCCGATATTGTCGGACCGTTAAACAACTATTGATTTAGAACCACAGAGAGTCACCGCAAGTCACAAAAAGAAAACAGGAGCTTCCTCCACTATTCCAGCACCTTTCCAACTTCCAAATCCTCCAATCACCTATGCTTAGTCTAATACAGTGACAACTAAAAGATACCAAAAACGATTTAGTCCAATCAACGTAGGCTAAATAAAATGTGGCTGTTCATGGTTCTGATTTGTGTCTGTGTGTTGGTAGAAAAACAACATTCTGGCAATGACGTATGCTCTCGATGCGATTTGACAGGAGACGACAAATCCAAACTGGCTTCCCTTGACACTTTGTTTTGGTGTGCCAGGACCATTCACAGTTGAGCTCACTCAGTTCAATGCTGACTGGCTATTATTTGCTACTTTTTTTAATCAAGGGAGGCCGAATGCTCGCTGGCTTCCCATGCATTCAATGCTATGGGCGGCATGATGTCATACTCTTTTGGACGAGACAGCATCTGATAGATGGGCGCTGTCTCACTCGCTCGAATGCTTTCTCCAGTTAGATACATTCAGCCTCTTGCGAATTGAAGGACAATTATGAAACATTATTTTGTGTTTTTTACTTGGAAATGTTTGGGGAAAGACTGGCTTCCCTTGGCATCCATGAATACACGTCACTAGTTCAATGTCACATTGGATATTGTGGTGGATTTGAAAACATGGAGAATTATACCTTTATGTTTCTCTGTGTGGTTTCCCTCAGTAAACAACCATTTCCAAACCAAGAATAAAGTACAACTGTCTCCAGATCAGTTTTTCACCTGGCCAGCCAGAGCAGATCGTTGGGGGTGAGACTGAGGTCAGTGTTACACTTCATTACTTCACCAGGGGAATAAGGGGCAGGATTAGCTCGTCTCTGACCTTGGATCTGCTCTTAAAAAGAAGCCAGACGCACAAAAACCTGCCAGCCTCAGATCTCTACGGACCTGAATCATTGAAATCATTGCTGGTCTTGTAATAGACAGAAATGGTGAAGAATAGAAATATAAAGCAGTAACACATCTAAAGATGGAATAGAGTGAAATAATTAGAAGAGATACATTTTAGATTGCCTTTGATGGCAATTGATTGATGCTGGCAAGATGCTGGAAAATACCACATTTTAAAAGACACAAACTATCATGTTCTAAATGTCAACAAAAACAAAACAGAAGAGGATGCCCGTATAACTGAGCGCAATGTCCAATACGAAAATGAAAAGACCTATTCATGCCATTGTGTTATGACCAAAGAGCTCATATCCATAGTAACCAAGTAACCTATGGCTGGTCAGTGTCCCGTAGTGCCATGGTAACAGTCTAGCCCTGACAACAGTTCTGAGATTTACTGGGTCTCCATTTCAGATGACTCTTCCTAGCTAAGTGGTATGACCCCCCCCCATCTGTTACAGTATATCCCTCCCCCTTATATACAGTACAGAAAACATGCCTTCCTTGTCCAATCAAAATCACCCAGCTTATGTTTGGGGTTGTGTAGTGAGACAGTGTGTGTGTGTGGCTATACGATCCATCGCCCCATAATGTTCCTGGGTGGGCCTAAGTCTGGATACACCAGAGCACAGTGTCTTCTGGGTAATACCTCTTCCTCGGTGGCGATGGTACCCCCTGTGGTGTTTCCTGAATCAGATTTTCGCGGACCCCCCCCGCCGAGCGATGTCTCACCCCTGCGATTAGGAGCTCACATCGCATGGGGGGGGGTTGGCTAGTGATGGTGACGTCTGGCCCTGGTTGGTGGGATTGTCTGCAGAAGGACAAGCAAGTAAATGCATGTCCTCTCTGTTGCCTATCTTGGACGGGCAAATGAGTGATACACCACAGGAGACTGCAGGGCTCCCACACGGAACCCTATTCTCTATAAAGTGCACTACTTTAGACCAGGATCCATAGAGCTCTGGTCAAAAGTAGTGCACTTGGGACCTAGCCCAGACTACAGATCATCCCCCTATCCCTTTTTTATTTGGCTAGATCCCAGCTCTTGATTGGATAAGATGTGTTTATCTCACCTGAGGTGGAAGCTGTCCAGTCGTAGTAGAACGACATGATTATCAACGAATGGACAAGGTTGTAGCACATTGGATTTCATTGAACTCGATCTGAAATTACATAAACTTTATAAAATAAGTTTGGTTTGGAAACTAGTCATTCCTGAAAAGTTGCATTAGTGCTGGTATACCCCATGCTAAATCAATTCCAGAGCTCAGTTTCCCCCTTATTGTTCTCTGCACCAACGATCCTCTCTTCTCCTAGTACCACAGCCTCTGTTGCAGGCCTTCCCTTTGTCTCTCTGGTTATGTCCGAAATGGCACCCCATCTCCTTTATAGTGCACACTACTTTTGACCAAAGCCCTATGGACCCTGGTCAAAAGTTGTGCACTATATAGGGAATAGGGTGCCATTTTGGACACCGCCTCTGTTTGCCCCCCTCAGTTTGTTTTCTCTATGGAGGGGAGAGAGGATCTGGCTTTACTTACTCCTTCACATGCTAAGACCTCAAACCCACCATGGACAGACAGGGGTGAAGAGAGGGAGCCTGGGAAGTATTGATGCTTCAGGGCAGACATGAGAGTAGAGGGAGGAGAGAAAGAGGGGACTAAGAGGGAGGTGGAGAGAGATGGGGGGAGAGCAAGATGGGGGAGGGAGAGAAAAAGAGGGTGGGGGGAGGGAGAGAAAAAGAGGGTGGGGGGGAGGGAGCGAAAGAGAGGGTAGGGGAGGAGGGAGAGAAAGAGGGTATGGGAGGAAGTGAGCTGCAGAAATAAAGGGGAAGAAGAGAGAGAAAAGAGGGGAGGGAGAGAGAAAGGAGTGGAGGGAGAGAGAGAAAGAGGGGGAAGAAGAAAGAAAGGAGTGTTGAGGGAGAGAGAGAAAGAGGTAGAAAGAGAATCACCATACTACAGAGAAAGAGGAAAAGAGGGAGAAGTGGAAAGACAGGGAGGCAGGCCGCTGGGTGGGAGCTCCCTCCTGCCGACACACACTTCTGTCTAAGCAGCTTTCCTCTCAGGGCGGGGTCAGCCCAGGTCACAGTGGGATTACACTTTTGGCAAACAAGAGGGAGCTCCTCTCGGTCTCTTTCTCTCTCTCTGCCTGCAAAGCCGCGCCGCTGCGACTCCCCCGTGACTCGAACCAGCTGTAATAAAGCCAAGGCAGCCTGAACATACAAACAAAAAGCTAACACGCTATCGATTGGTGCCGGCCAACTTTCGCGAGGTGGTGTCAAAAGGTCTCCGCTGTGCAGACAGCTTGAGCCCAGGGGTGGAGGGATATTATAAATATATATACCTTTTTTTGTGAGGAATGAGAAATTCTCAATTTTGGACAATTGTATAGTAATTAAGGTGATATAGGCATGAGCTAAATATGAATGGAAGTCAATCTTTAGAAGTCTATATACCCTCAAATCAATACATGTCCTGCCGTGTGTGTGTAGGAGTGCGTGCCAGTGAGTGATCTCCACTAGTGCGTATGTAAGTTATGTGCCCGCGCGAGTGTCTCCATCTCCACTTCCTAATCAACACTTCCACTCATACGGAGGTCAGCTGAGCAGGCCCCTAGTGACCCTGGCACTGCTTTGAACTTAATTAAGCAGCTTTAAAACACACTGGAGAGAAGACTCATTAATACCACAGAATGGCAAACGGCCAGACCAGATCTAGACGGCAACATTTGAACAACATAGAGAAGAGAGAGCGAAAGGAGTTTCAGACTTGAACACGGTTGAACTGTGTAAAGGTTAAGATCCAGGTCAGTGAGATGACTATTGGATCCATTGGATTTGGTCAAGCATCGCCACAACTCCATACTTTACTCTGAACAAGGCTTTTTCTGGACAACACTGAAACCAGGTGGATGAGGTACTGGATATACAGATCATTGGCTAATATGAACAGATAACATTACTGCATAATGCACACTGACTTTCAACTGAAATAGTGTATATCATATAAACAGCCATATGTAACTGTCAATACTTTGAAGGGGTGAGAGAGAGTGGGGGGAGAGAGATCTCTCTCACCCCTTAAAAGTATTGACAGTTACATATGGCTGTTTATATGATATACACTACTTCAGTTTGAATTAGATATGTCCTTTTTTGTTTATTTCACTTGTTTTATTATCTACTTCATGTAAACATATGTTTCCCATGCTAATAAAGCCATTGAAATGAGAGAGGGGGGGGGGAGAGAGTGTGTTTGTGTGTGTGTCCATGTGTGTGTGTCTGGGATACTGACTGTAGGCCTGTTAAAAGGAGAACTTTAGACCAAGGTGTTCTATAGCTCGGGGCCTAACGGTGATAAATGAGTCCCTTAATTTCTGCAAACACTTTATCTCTGCTTCATCTGTTTTCATTAGGCTGGCCCCAACCTCTGGCTGGGTGAGAACGTGCTGCTGCTGTCTGCTGCCTCCATTACAGCACTGTGGGCACGCCCCAAATTGCACCCTATTCCCTATGTAGCGCACTACTTTTGACCAGGGCCCCAAGACAGGTTGGTTGTTTAGCGACAGAATCGACGCGTGCGCAACTATGGAGCAAAACAGACAGGGTTGGCTTAGATTGTTGACATGTAAACTATACTTAGTCTCTAATTTTATTGAAATCATAAATAATAAATTCATTTTCACAATGAGCACTTGTCTCTCAAATACATTGTTACTGTTACGGTAATTTTAGCAATATTAGAATAGACTTGACATGAGTCAAAACACCTCAAAACAAGACATGGTATCAAGAACAAACTAGCTGAAATCAGCCACTTGCGATTCACTACATGGCAGCTTCTTGTTACTGTTGCTAGCTATCTGGCCATCCAGAATCATAACTCACGGCCTTCTGCACCATTTGAAGCGCGTGCATCGTTTTCGTCGTTGTCAGTTAACCCTGTCGGGCCCTGTTCGAAAGTAGTTCACTTTATAGGGAATAGGGTGCCATTTCAGACACAGCCTATGAAACGTATAGAGAGCTGCGTCGCATCAGAAAGAGTCCTCCGCCTTCTCTCAAAGCCTGAGTGTTGGCTAATTAGATTTTTGGGGGATGATCCATTGCTGCTCTTTTCTTTCCCGGTGTAAACGTCTCCACCTGTGTAGCAGCTATACCTGGAGAGAGGCAGTTTCAACTATTTACAATCAAGACAACATGACATTGAAAATCACATTATAGAATCGAAAGAAAAACCAGACCTGAGTGTAATATCTGTTGTAAGCTTTACTTTCAAATCCTGTTACATTTACATCTGGCAACTTTTGAACATAAAATAATGCCAAAACAAAGAAAAAACGAATACAAAAACCAAAAAAGTACAAATGATCTATTTACCAGTTATTGTCACAAACAACCCTGTACAGCCTTAACAATGAACTAATCAAAAAGCTTTATACAGCACATACCAATTTTTACTGAGCGCCAAAAAGATGAACGAAAACACAAAAAAGATAGTTGAGTCTTTGTCGAGTCATAAAATACAGCAAAACTTCAGAGAGAGCGAGAGAGAGAGCGAGAGATGTCATGCATACTCCGAAGTGCTCAGAAAGGTAGTCACCCGATATAACATTTTAAAAAATCACCTTCTGCTGCTTCTTTACAATTAGGCAAAAAAATTAGAAGCAAATGATAAGTGCTCAAAAATACTGGGTTTGGAAAGGACAGAGAAAAGATCCCCGTCAGCCTTTTCTTCTCCTTAGACACACCAACCAGACCAAGGGGGCGTTTTATAAGAAGAAAGAACTGCAGCCATTCTCGATTACATAATGATTATGCGGTAGCTATATATATATATATATATAAAAAAAGGCATACAAGTCAGTCGTAAAAAGACGGGCACATTCTTTTTTTGTTCCTCTTATTTTTTGTTTTTCGATTTGGACCCTGAAAATCAGTTTGACTCATTCTCAGTGGTCTCAGGCGGTTCCCTTCCACCAAGTGGCACTAGAGTATTACATATTAGAGGATAGATAAGGAGCTGGAGCTGACCTAGGAGTGTGTGTGTGGCAGGGGTGGAGGCTCCTTGTACTCCTATAATGTAGCAGCGACCGGCGGACAGCATGCTGAACATTGCTATGTTGTCAAAGGGAACTAAAAGAAAACCAACCACGGGGGGAGAGATTTAACTGTTACACCCCTCTGTTACCAGGAAGTGACGGATTTAATCCTAGCATCACAACCTCGTTTTTAAGTTCCATTTGGTCTTAACAATGCATTGTTCTCTCCATTTTTTTGTTGTCATCATTACAAAAAAGAATATATAAAAAAAGGAAAATGAAAAGTACAAGAAACAAGCAAAACAATTAATGTAAAAAAAAAAAATCCCTTTACAAATAAGAAACCATTTTGGCTTAAAGACCACTTGGGAATGCGAGCACGGTCAATTAAATGGGTAATGCTTTTGAACAAAAAAACAAAATGCCTTTATTATGCTGCCTGGTCTCATGTACACTCTCCATGTTGAGCATCTCCATCTGTACAGATAAATACATTTTTCATGTTCAAAAAGTGCAGCACTGTGCAAAATTGGCTTTGACAATTTAGCCTGGGCCCTTTGGGTCTCCCAGCGTAGTATAGTTCAACCTCGGCTGTCTAATTCATGCTATTTGTGATCATCTGCGCTCTGCAATTTTACAGAGGTAAAAACCCTCCGCACTAAACCAGAAAATGTCTACACAACAAAAATCTGGAAATCACTGTTTTGATTCAGGTAATAAGTCTGTTTCCGGCAATATCCTATCGGACCGACAGCTCAAACGTTTGCACTATAACAATATGAACTAGCTAAGTGCTTTTGGTTTTGAAATGTGACTAAGCTAAGTGCAATTACAACTGAGAGATGGAGCGAAGGGGGGATAGAAAGCAGTATGTCTCATGTCTTCTCACTGAGATAGAAGCTACACCACCAAAAACCAAACCAATGGCTGCTTCCTCGTCAACAACATTGGACCTATCGGAGCCTTCATCAAAATGGCTTCATAATAGCGGAGCACGCCAGTAGAAAACGCTCATCGTCCTACGTTTAAAAGGCTCAGTAAAAAAGAGAGGGGGAAAAAAACGAATGAACAACCGAAAAAGACAGAAGGCCACCGACCTACAAAACCAACCCCTTGCTTTCTGTCATATAGGCAACGGTAGCCAACAGTCCCTGCCTGCAACTACACCGCACATCTGTATCACGTTCGCATCATGTACATCAACAAAGAAAAATACATTCATTCAAGTCATTTTGGAACAGTTTCTTTCTGTTTTTTCTTTTACACAAAATTACAAAAGAGCTCCAAAAAGCACCATTGAATCGGCCTGTGGTGACCGGAGCTGTTGGGGGTTTTAACGCCCCGTCAGCTGGTCACCTCCACAAAACAGTTATCTCTTACATCTTATCTAACGTAATGGTGCGCCAGTCCATACATAGTTCTACACATGATGCTGGACCGAACAACACCTGGGTCGTATTCATTAGGGCGCAACGTAGCATAACGACAAATTCTGGTGATTCAGTCCTTTTTCTTCCGTTTGGTGCCTAATGAATAGGAACCTGGTCTCAGGGGTTACAGGTGTCCTCATGGAACCTTTGATGTGGGCTGGTGGGGTAAAACTAATCTGGTCCCAGATTTGTTTGTGGTGTCTTGCCAATTCCTACGGTCATTGTCCCGACAGCACAAACAGATCTGGGACTAGGCTACGGTTACACAAGGGCTAAGTTGGGGAAAGCAAAGACTATAGCATAAGGCTATAATGTGTGTTACATTGATTTGAAAAACATTTGAATTGGCAAAGGGCCTTGAGTAGAGAATGTCACTTGTTCCGCCCACCCCACCTCACAACGTCAAACAACGTACAAGATGTCACCTGTGTGTATGGGTTGCCAAGACAACCGCCACCTGAGACAAAGGTGAGTTCAGTCAGCGTTTAATGCATATGGTTTCACCATTACACAAAACCAAACAGATCAAGTCAAAGCTTAGTTGTGGGGGAGATTGAAGGCTACAAAACTATGTACAGTACACATTTGTTAAATAATTCATTAAGTGCGTGGTTTGAGGCGTTGCTTTGGAAACGAGACTTTTGAGAAAAAAAGCGCTCCGTTTCATTGGTTCTTGTTTGCGGCGCATCACAATTTAACAACCTGGGGACTGGTTCATCATACCTTATTAAATGACGTGCATCAAAGCTAGCGGAAACAAAGAGGCAGGCATGCTATTCTGATGCGTAGCAGCCAAAAGACAAAAATGCAATACAAATGTCAGAGCACTTACAAGCTTTGTTTCTTCCTCTTTTTCGACTTTTCTAACAAAAACAAAAAGAAAACACGGATCCGTTTTACAGGTAATGCAGTTGGGTCCTGGTCATTCAAAAGTCCAAAAAACAAACATTAGAAAATGAAAAGTAGAGAGAGATAGAGTAATAATTCAATCGATATAACAGATAAGAAAAGCAGCTTTTGATATAAATGCATTTTTTAGCACATACAGCCTTTTCTCTGATAAATTATTTTTTACATTTTCTTCATGGTCTACAATAACTACTTGTCTGTCTCTGTCCAGCTTATTCAGCTGGCTTGATTGGAAAGTTTTCCCCATCGCAGTGGATAACGATCATTCACACCACTGTCCAGGGAGAGAGGGATGGAGAGAAAGGGGAAAGAGATAGGGATGAGGAGGAGGAGAGGAGAACAGTCACACAGTCTTGGCTCTCTCCGTCAGTCCCAGTCCTAGGTAAGCCAGGAAGGAGTGTTTGAGTGAGGTGGGCGAGGGTGGAGAGGAAGAGAAGGCGGTGGAGGAGAGGAAAAGGGGGGAGGAGGAGGGCGGCCTCTGGAGTCTGGAGAGGGGCGAGTGGAATGTGGAGCGGTGGGTGAACAGGGTTGTGAGGGGAATCAGGTGCGCCCGCTCGCAGTTTCCCAACTGCTCATAGACGTGGCGTGGGGAGGGGAAGAAGAGGGAGGGGCCTCCGCCATTGGTTGTGGTCGCTGTCAGGTAACGCTGGGCTGGGGGCGGGAGTTCCTGTTGACGGTGGTGTTGTTTCCCTGTAATGAGTGACAGGGCGACAGACTGCAGGGCCTGGGAGGCAGAGAGAATCATGAGGGGGCTGCTGCTACCGCTCCCCCCGCTACTCCCCTCCCCACCTCCACTTACCCCCAGGAGGAAGGGCTCCTCGCCACGCAGAGACCCCACCAGAGAGCCCCCTAGCTGGGCCTGGAACTCCTCCTCGCCCGCCTCCTCCCCTTCCCCTCCACCCTGGTGCTTCTTGAGGTGGCGGCTGAAGATGAAGGGGTGGGTGGTGGTGAAGGGGCACTCCGTGCAGCCGAAGGTCTGGCGCGGGGCGTGCTTCAGCTTCTTGTGCAGGTTCAGGTTGTCCTTGCGCTTGCAGCTGTAGCCGCAGCGGTCGCAGTGGAAGGGCCGCTCGCCCGTGTGCACGCGCACGTGCTCGATCAGCTTGTTGGCCGTCTTGGACAGGTAGCCGCACTGCTCGCACTTGTAGTGGTTGCCGAGGCGGTGCTCGCGCACGTGCCTCTCCAGTGCGGGCTGGTCGCGCCACACCGACTGGCAGATGCGACACTTGTACTCCATCTTGTAATGGGTCTTCAGGTGGCACTCCATGGCCACCGGTCGATTGGTGGAATAAATGCAGACGGGGCACCTGGGAAACAGGAAGGAGGAAGTGGAAGGGGGCAGGACATGGGAAATACACACACAATAGCGAGGGGAGGTTTAACAAAGAGAGGACTTAAATACACAATGACCAAAATACACACCTTAAGACTTCAACACAACAGAGGATGAAGAGGGGGAAAAGGTGAAGGAGGAGAGGTGTGTGTGATGTGTCCTGAATATTTTACCCTAAAGGAATGATTGGTGTGTGTGTGTGTGTGTGTGGTGGAAAGTGTGTGTGTGTGTATATTGTTGAAACTTGAAAGTGTATAGGGTGAGTTGGGGTTGAAAGTGTGTTTGGAGTGGGTTGGTGGTAGGTGGGTGGGGCATGTAGAACTGGGCAGAGACAGGTTGTGGAAAGACAACAGGATTGGACGGAATTAGGAATGGAAGGATAACTGAAATAAATGGAAATGTGGCACTTACATTTAAATAGCACCATTCATCTGCTCTGGGCCCCAAAGCGCTTCACAAACCCTGCAGAACAGAATCACCTCAGAATACAACCAGCCACGTGGTGAAGACCCTACACACGCCTTCTCTCTCCCATACACTCCTGGACATACACTCCTGAATGAACACTTCTGAGTGCACTAAGGATGCACTGGTAAAGGGAGGCCCTTCTCTGTCCTAGACACGCCTCAGTACACACTCCCCGAGTGCACAGTCCTTAGTACACTCTCCTCTTTGGTAGACACTACAGCCTCGTCTCTTTCTCTTAGAAAGAGTTTCTCTCTCCATTGTCTACAACTTCTCGTCTGTCCTTTGTCCAGCTTATTCAGCTGGCTTGATTTGAAAGTGTTCTCCATTGCAGCGGATAACCATCACTCAGTCACCCCACCGTCCACTGCTGAGCACACACTACTTAGTACACAATCCTGTCTGGACACACTACTCTAGACTAGAGATACCCTCTTGAATTGGACTGAGGGGGCAGCTGTGTTTGGGCTACCTGCTTTTAATTCTGACCTCTCAAAGCGCACAGCTAATGTGGACTGTCTATCCTGACTTTAAAACCAGATAGAGGATGGATTTTTAACAGACATTAAAACACTCTACTATAATGACTGAACTAATTGCACCCTTGAACATTTGAAATGTGAAATAAATACATTCCCATGTAGCTAAAATGAACTAATACTGTTAGCAGTGTTGATGGTGTGTGTGTGTGTGTGTTCCTGTACTGACCAATGAACGTGGAGAGAATCAGTAGTGGCATATTATGACCTTAACTGTGCCTCTACTCCTTGTAACAAGACGAGACTCTAACAGATGCCTCAGTAAACTACTACCCTGACTTTCTCACTCCAAACACCAAACCAACTACTGATCTAATGCTACTGATGGCTGGACAATGGACAGTATCCGGTGAATAGTGGTGACAGCTTGACATTAAACATGGTCAAGTGACCGTGTAGGCCGGTCAGTTAATGGCGAGATGAGTTCAATGGCGTCTGATTGATATCGATGGCTCTACACGTGCATTGACTGACTGCGTATCATGGCAAACAACTTCGACAAATAGATACAAACAAAAAAGAAACACAAAAATGACAGTGACTGTTGTGTGTTAACTAACAATCTGTTTCTACTGCGCTTAAATATTTTCCTAGATGTCTGTTCAGATTTCCTGTTAAGTGATTGCATGTGAGTGCATGTACTACTTTCATTCCAGATGGTTTCAAATGCAATCTGGGAAAATAGAACATCTATGTGGTATAAAATATGCATCTGTGTGTGCAGGCTTTAAAAGCACAGCGCTAGGCTAGGCTAATGTGATTAGCATGTTGTTGCGTGTGTGTTGGAGGAGCTTCATGGCTAGGCTAATGTGATTAGCATGTTGTTGCGTGTGTGTTGGAGGAGCTTCATGGCTAGGCTAATGTGATTAGCATGTTGTTGCGTGTGTGTTGGAGGAGCTTCATGGCTAGGCTAATGTCATTAGCATGTTGTTGCGTGTGTGTTGGAGGAGCTTCATGGCTAGGCTAATGTCATTAGCATGTTGTTGCGTGTTTGTTGGCGGAGCTTCATGTACAGGCAGCGTTGGTTTAACATGAACAGATTGGCTAAACGGCTATATATGGTTTACTGTGTGTGTGTGTGCGCGCGAGTGTGTACGTCACACAGTACAACAGAGGCTCCTATAGGGGTATAGGAGTATTGGGTCAGAGGGGGAAAGTGTTTGGTATCTAGGGCTGTGAGTGTAATAGGGGTTTATATATACTGTGTGAATGTCTTAATAGCTTAAGAGCTAGATGTCCTATGCATGTCAATGTGTATGTTGGACAGTGTCTGTGTTGACATCATCTAGTTCGAAAGTGTGGATGAATGCATGCACACATTTACAGTTCAGACTGCGTGTGTATTATGTTTATGCATGTGGTCTTACAAGCATGTTTTCGACTTAATGTGCATACTCAATGTGCATACTATAGTAAGTCGGCCAGTGGGTTACCGTCTGGCTGTGCGTCTGTACATGTGTGAGGGAGGAGTCGGGGTAGGGTGTGAGGGAGGAGTCGGGGTAGGGTGGGTGGGGGTTGGGTGGAGTAGGAACCTCTGTCTGTACTTGCTTTCCTTACTTGAGCCCTCCGGTGGGGACCGTGTGGCACTTCTTGTGCTCCAGCAGCTGCTCGGGCGTCTTCAGGAACTTGTGGCACACGTCGCACTCGAACATGCGCGTGATCAGGTGGATCTGGAGGTGGCGCTCGTACATGGTCCGCGTCTTGCACACAAAGTTGCAGAAGACGCACTCGAAGCCTGGGGGGAGGGGGGGGGGGGTAGTTAGCATGACTGCATTGCTCCTCGTCCTCTTAATTAAACATCACCCACGTGATTATCCTTGTGTGTGGCTCAAATTATTGCTCGTATTTTACCTCACATATTCTAGACACATCACACACACCTTTACATCACTGCATAATTTACGTGAAAAAAGTCTGTGCTTTTGCACGCTAGCTGTTCCGGCAGTCATTGCGCCAACGCTAGCTAGCAATAGGGGGCGAAACGACCTCTTAACTTCCTGCATACTGGACGCAGAGACATAAACATGGTATCCATGAGTTCATCTGACGCTGGGGAAGTAGATAAAGGGATGGGCTCACACTATCCCTTTAAAGCCCAGTGCAGTCAACATTCTGTTTTCCAGTGTTCTGTATCATATTGTACCTGTATCATAAAGTGTGACAAAATGTGATCCGTGTTATTTCCTGATAGCAGCTGGTTGAAAATATAACCTACACAGGACCTTCTAATCAGCAGGTTTGCATGAGTGGGAGTTTCAGATTTCCATGGTGACATCACCAGGCGGTAAATTAGTTAATAGACCAATAACAAAGACAGTTCCAAACTTCTCTGCCAATAACAGCTAGTTTTCAGTTTTCCCCTCTCCACTCACAGTCCTAGCAAAAATCTAGCTTGAGAAAAAGTTTTTTTTGCACATTTCTTATGGAATCTATTACAGTAAGGTACTTATTGTTACCCAGAAATGGTTTGATATTGAGATAAAACAGCTACATTGGGCCTTTGAGGATACAGAATTGTAAATAGATTAATGATCCAGCCTATACATCCCAGAACTCCTTGCCTTTCTCAGACTTCTCTTCAGTTCCTGATCCCGAGTGGCTGCTGGAGCTGGATTGGCTGCCTGCAGAGGAGGGAGGGGCCAGCAGGTTCTTGAGCTCCTCATTGGCATGGGTAAGTTCTCCACCCTCTGAGCTGTTCAGCGAATCGCTGAGGGCCGACAGGGAGGAGGAGGTGCTCTTAGTCTCGCTGAGGGGGCTCCGCGAGTTCAGACCTAAGAAGAAGAGGGGTCAAGAGTCAATCATCATCATCAACATTGTTGTCATCATCGTGACAAACATCATCAAATTCAGAAAATGTACCATTGTAATTACATTTCACTTCACTTCCTGAATGATTAAGTAATATACCCCAATTCTGTCACTACCAGCACTGCCATCACAAGTGCTTTCTCAACATCAGACAGCGTACCTCAACCCAACAAAAGGAGGAAAAGCACTAAACTACAGTCAAAACCACACACACACAGTCTGTTGAACACAAAATGAAAATCACACACTGCAGGCGGGCAGGCTCAGCTTCAGGGCCATGTCCTCTGACTGGAGCCCTGCTGCCAGTCCAATCAACAGCCAGTATGCTTTTATTGATCTCTCTTTTTTTCTCTCTCCCTCTGTTTGACCGCACTTCACTGGGGGGGGGGGAAGGAAAGAGAGAGAGAGAGAGAGAGAGTGTGTGTGTCACGGCTAAGGGAGCTAAGATGGCGGGAGCAACTCAGGGCACAGCTCAACAAAGGGCATTCAGTCAGGGAGAAAGAGAGGAGGGAGGTAGGTGAAGGAGTATAGGGCTGCTGGCTGCCATGGATTGTGAAATGGCCGACGCCAGCTACCTCACACACATTTGTATGTGTGCGCACACACGACACAGGCACATACACACAATCACACTGAGGCATTCACACAGACGCATTCAAAGACACATAATGTACATATCCTACACACTTTCATCCTTGACTGAAAGCAGAGACGCAGAAAGCAGAGAGTGAAATACCATTGTATCCATCTCTCTCAACTCTGAAGACCTCTAGAGGTAGATTAAAGACAAAACGAGACTCACCACTCCACTCTCTTAGGAAGCTATAGAGTACATTATGGTCTGAACATTGGAAGAGTACAAGTCTCTTGAATACGTCAGGACACGTGAGAAACCACATCATTTATCATCCCTGTTTGCATATTCCTTGTTGGCTCTTTTTCCAAGGTCCAAGACGCTATTGAAGCATGTATATAGTCAAACACACTTCACTTTTTTACGAGGGTGGAAAACGTTGTAAACTAGTGTTAAACTCCCCTACGGATTGGACAGTGAAGCGAAAACTTTAAAGGTGGCTCATTACTCCACCATTTTGGATTTGAGATCAAGCGTTTTATATGATGCGACAGTACAGAATGTCACCTTTTATTTGAGGGTATTTTTCATACATGTTTCACCGTTCAGAAATTAAAGCACTTCATGTATCTAAGTCTCCCCATTCGAAGCTGTCATAAGTACTTGGACAAATTCACTTATGTGTATTAAAGTAGTTCAAAGTTTAGTATTTGGTCCCATATTCCTAGCATGCAATGACTACATCAAGCATGTGACTCTACTAACTTGTTGGATGTATTTGAAGTTTGTTTTGGTTGTGTTTCAGATTGTTGTGCCCAATAGAAATGAATGGTAAATAATATTTTTGTCATTGGAGTCAGTTTTATTGTAAATAAGAAAATAATATGTTTCTGAACACTTCTACATTAAATGTGGACGCTACCATGATTACGGACCATGTCCTGTCCCTACTGTACCGCCATACAGTATCTCTGTCCTGTCCCTACTGTACCGCCATACAGTATCTGTGTCCTGTCCCTACTGTACCGCCATACAGTATCTGTGTCCTGTCCCTACTGTACCGCCATACAGTATCTGTGTCCTGTTCCTACTGTACCGCCATACAGTATCTGTGTCCTGTTCCTACTGTACCGCCATACAGTATCTGTGTCCTGTTCCTACTGTACCACCATACAGTATCTGTGTCCTGTTCCTACTGTACCACCATACAGTATTTGTCCTGTTCCTATCCCTAACAGCAGCCAGGTTCCCTGCTGTGGAGCCACCAGTCTGACCCCTTGCCCATGTGGCTGACACACAGCGGGGGCCAGCTTCAGGCGTAACACCTGCTGAGTTCAGCCGTTTCCATGTCTGTCTGGAGCTTGGCTGGGGGAGATGTGGTGTCCAAACACTATCAGCTGACAAATAACAGCCAGCAGTCTTTTCTACAGCCCCAATGTGGTGTGTTTTCAGCAGCCATGTTCGCTAGTGTGTGGAGGCTAGCCTAAATGCCAAGCTTGGATATGGACTCACCACTCTGTCTGTGTGAGAGAGGGTGAGAATGTGTGTGTGTGTGAACCCTGGCCTGCCTCTGAAGGACCAGAGGGCCTATTGATTTTTTCCCCTCGGGCACGATAAGGGGCAGCCATCGTAGATAAACAAGGTCGCTCCCCGGCCTCCGTGAGGACCCCTCAGCTGTCTGCAACACTACCAGACAATCCCACACACAGCCACGTTAGGGCATGACGGGCAACCGCGTCGGACGATAAACCAGACAAAGCCGCTACGGACTGAAAAAATATATTGACAGGCCGGGTTTTGGACCAGTGGCTTTAAAAAGTCCAGGGAAGGCCGAGGGAGGGAAAAGAATCTACTTGTTTACGTATTCAAAGCGGAAGTTGTTTCTGTTTGGACAGTTTACAGAGTTACAGTCTCCTCTCTCTCTCTCTCCCGGGAAGGGACTCGTTTTATGAAGCTTTACTTTACTGGCACTTCAGTTCAGTGTGTTGAGACTGAACATGTTGGTTCCCTCTACTATAAATGGCTGTAAACTAAACTAGCTGTTTCTACTCCTCAATCTGCAACACTCCCCCAACAGCTCCCTACCAATAACATGTTATAGCCGATTTAAGAATCCTTCTAA
The DNA here is from genome assembly GCA_003317085.1 of Hucho hucho. NCBI lineage: Eukaryota > Metazoa > Chordata > Actinopteri > Salmoniformes > Salmonidae > Hucho > Hucho hucho. Next base: position 20,891 of record QNTS01013730.1, read on the forward strand.
CAGGTTTGTACCGTCTCTTCAGAAAGCTTTAATAAATTGTTTGGATTGTTTGGCTACGATCCGAAGAGCAGACTTTCCCAGTCCTCCTCATGGATTTAAAAAGGTATAGGCTGGGTGTAAGAAATGGTATAAACCACCTCTTTCTAGCCTATCCTTACACCAAAACAACACTTTAAAACCCATGAGTCCGAGTGAGCAGATAGATACACACTTCAGGAAGGGAATCAATACAATTTGGAACAATTCGACGACAGCAAAACCAAGTTCTGCTGGAAAAGAAACGCCATCAAGTTGGTTGTACAAGCGGACTTCATCCTATCGCTGCCCCCAGGGACAAGAGGTGGACCAAAGTCATCTCTCTATACAATACATGCCTGAGCAGACAACAGATGATCTACCTGTGTGTCCGTGACTGACGTGGGACTTCATGTCACTCTCCTCCACACAGATGTAGTCACAGGCGCTGCAGCACAGAGAGAACATCCACTGCTCCTTGTCCACGTGGAGAGACATGTGGCTGACGAACTGGGCGTTCAGCCCCGTCTGGAAACCACACGCATGGCAGCTGGATGGACAGGAAGAGGGAGGGACGGGTTAAACACTGATCTCAGAACAGGTCACAGCTAGAGGGGAAAGGAGAGAGGTATTGAACATAGACCAAATGCTGATCTCAGACCAGGTTATAGAGGCGAGAAGACATAATTAATTCCTAATCAAAAACCAAAGACTGACCTCAGACCAGGTTATAGAGGGGAGAGGACATAATTAATTCCCAATCAAACCCCAAAGCCTGACCTCAGACCAGTAAAGAAATAGGTCAGTCATGTACAGTCCATGGTTTGCATTGCTGATCCCGACCCCAATTTAGGGGATCAGTAAATTGCATGTGTCAGTCTTTATCCGGCTAGATCTTCTGTGCATACACACATTAACCACAGAAACTAGGCTGTTTGAAGTGAGATCTTATAGGGACAGACCTTTATTATGGGTCTGTGTACATTAGTACAGGGAACGTTCTTGTGACTACTGCTCTGAGAACAGTTGCGTCGACCAGACTGTAGTAGAATTCCAAAAATGGCATATCTGGCCCATTCAATGTTTCTTTTTAGTATTTCTTTCATTCAGTGTAGTAGCACCTGTAGTAATAGGGGAAGGTCTTCCCGTCTCGTCCCTCAGCGGTGGTGACGGCGCTGACCATCTGCTCTGCGTCAGTGCTGACCAGCTTGACAGAGTGGATGGTCAGGTGCTGGTTGAGGTTGGCTCTGCACTTGGCTGCATAAGGACACAGGTGACACGTATACTTCCGCTCCTCTGGAAGGACAGACGGACGGACAGACAATGTCACAGAGAGAGAGAGAGAGCGAGAGCGGTGGGTCTACAGACACACACGGGGACACACACATTCGTACACACACTTATGCGTAATACGCACACCATATACAAAACGCATGCAGGCACACGTACGTACGCAAACAACCTCATGCGTACACATCACGTATACACAAATACAATGAGTACGTCCCCCTGCATAAGAATGTCTGCTTAGTGGACTACACAAACAAAACACACACGCAAATCCTATTACGTCAGATACTAACTAACGCACACACACACACATTTGGCCCGAGGACATGAAGCCAGGGAACCTTTGTGTGGCCCGGGTAAACCAAAAACAACCATCATGATGACATATGCCCCCGTTTCTGGTCTCTGTGGTGTGGCCAAGCTGTTCTCTGCCAAACAACCCACTCACAGGGGGAGTGTGTGTGAGAGTGTGTGTGCACGTGCGTGTTTTGTATTAGTGTGTGTGTGTGTGTGTGGACCATGCGCTTTCATGCATAAGAATATGTAGGTTTTTACATAAATGTGGGTGCATTAAAAAGACCAATTTAAATAAAATTTAAATGGAGAATGCATTATCTTTTACAGCAATGACCCTTATACTTGTGGTAATGCCAGGGGAGTGGAGATCTCTGATCTGAACCACTGAGAGTCAGGACCTCTGTTTGGATCTCTCATCCCAAGGATCGCTTACACGGTAGTGTGTGCTGTGTTCACATGTATTTATACACTGAGTGTATAAAACATGACACAGACTGACCAGGTGAATCCAGGTGAAAGCTTCGATCCATTATTAATGTTGTTAAATCCACTTCAATCAGTGTAGATGAAAGGGAGGAGACCGGTTAATTAAGGATTTTTAAGTCTTGAGACGGATTGTGTATGTGTGCCATTCAGAGGGTGAAGGATCAAGACAAAAGATTGAAGTGCCTTTGAACGGGGTATGGTAGTAGGTGCCAGGCGCACCAGTTTTCGTCAAGAACTGCAACGCTGATGGGTTATTCACGCTCAACAGTTTCCAGTCTGTATCAAGAATGGTCCATCACCCAAAGGACATCCAGCCAACTTGACACAACTGTGAGAAGCATTGGGGTCAACATGGGCCAGCGTCCCTGTGGAACTCTTTCGACACCTTGTAGAGTCCATGCACTGACGAATTGAAGCTGTTCTGAGGGCAATAGGGGGGGGGGTGGAACTCAATATTAGGAAGGTGTCCTTAATGCTCTGTACACTCAGTGTATGTATTTATGTGTATTAATATGTATTCATATGTATGTATATGTATTAATGTTTATGTATATATATGTATGTAAATGTATTAATATGCATAAAAGCATGTAGACACAGTAGTATGTGGTTTTGCATCAGATATGGTATGGCCCCAATGTTGTTACACTCTGTATGTACACCTACTGTAATTGTGTGTGTGATATATAATCTCTCTATATATATATATATATATATATA
>QNTS01013732.1:15976-28061 GCA_003317085.1 Hucho hucho
TCCCCTTCCATTCTGAAAGCTTCTACCTCCTCCTCGTCCTCTTCTTTCAATGTGATACTGATAGCCTCCGCTTCCATTCTGAAAGATTTTACCTCCTCCTCTTCCACTGTGACAGTCTCTATACCCTCTTCCTCGCCAAAATGTTATTTATCTTATTTCACTGTAACATCCTCCTCCTCTTGCTTCTTTTTCATTCTGAAAGCTTATTTCTCTCTTTTCACTTTAATATTCTCCTCTTGTTCTTTTACGATAATGTACAGCAGACCTCCTCTTCTTTAGCAGGAGGGGAGTAGCTTAGTGACCTCATGGTCGGAGATGTTAACCAGCTAAGTTAGTTAGTTAGGATAAACGACTAGCCCGGTGCTAGGCTAATTAAGCAAGCCAGCTTGCCTGATTGCTAAAGTACTTCTGACACCAATGTAATGAATGTAATGAAACAGCAGGGAGCAGGTCTCGAACCCTCGACCTTCTAGCCCGAGGTCCGCAAAAGCGGCAGAGTTGATATCGGCGCTTATAAACCCAGGGTCATTACACTATGAAGTTAAATGGGTCAACTAGCTATACGAAAGAAGTACGTTATATTTTAAAACGCAGAGGCAAATATACAACGAAAGCGTCTAAAGATCTCTAATGCCTCGGCAATGTTGGCTAGAAAGCTACCGAGGTGTCTGACTAGCTGTTGTTGTTGAAGGAGCGTCCCGTCCACTAGATGATACGTCACACTGGCAGCATCGCCTGAACCTAAAAGACGCACATCGCCATCTGCTGACTGGAGTTGGAAACGCAGGGCTTTTTAGTATTCTTTTTTTTTTTTTACAAAAAGTGTACAGTCGTGGCCAAAAGTTTTGAGAATGACACAAATATGAATTTCTACAAAGTTTGCTGCTTCAGTGTCTTTAGATATTTTTGTCAGATGTTACTACGGAATACTGAAGTATAATTACAAGCATTTCATAAGTGTCAAAGGCTTTTATTGACAATTACATGAAGTTGATGCAAAGAGTCAATATTTGCAGTGTCGACCCTTCTTTTTCAAGACCTCTGCAATCCGCCCTGGCATGCTGTTAATTAACTTCTGGGCTATACACTGTCAAAATAAAGAAAGTGGCACACTACATATATACTCTCCCAACAATTTAATGGGTATTAACCAACGTTTCGGCATCACTGTGCCTTCCTCAGGGTAATGTCATAAATATTTGAACCAGGTTATATAGACAAACAGTGTAATTAGTGTAATCAATAACAGTAGTGAGGGGTGTGTCGTATTGATAAAGTGTTAGGTTTGAGAATATGTTATTGTGGAAAATGGATATGTTTTGCTTGCCTTTTCACACTGTGTGCTCATTGTATCATTAAGCCGCAACATTACTATTGTGGGGTATGAGAAAATGTTTCGTTTGCTACACATGAATGTGTTTGAGCTCAGGCTGATAAATTGTGGAACAATACAGTGGATTGTGCTGACACCGGGTGTCTGGCTAAGGGGCAGTATAACCTTGGGAGATAACAGTATGTTGAGCTAGGAACACATGAATAGAAAGATGTGGAGACGCAAACAGGACTGAGCCTGTGGCCTCAGTAACCCCGGACAACAAGCGCCAAGAGGCTGGGACCAGCCTGTGCGACAACGATTGGCCAGGCAAGTCTAAACCACGCCCAGCCACTGTTCTGATAGGCCCATCCCGAGGTGGGAACTAAACTCTGTCAGAACATATACCAATGCTTTCAGCAGAAAGGGAGTTCTCTGTTTCGTCCTGCGTGATGTTACATTGAACCCGTATATACGGAAATTGCATTTGCCATTTATTAACTTTTGAATTAAACAAATATTTTAACCAAGTTCAGGTTTGCTATTGTTCCTATCTCAGTTGAACTTTCGCAGCCTTAACAAAAGTTAATTACAATTAATTAGTGACACTGTTAAAAAATATTATATAGTATATGGCATATTAAAAATATTATTCTATTGTTATCACATAGAAACATAATGGAATATTGTACATCATATTGGCATTAACATATTCAATTTCACAATTTTGTATTCCATTTTTGTTACATATAATAATGGTTCAACCTTGATATATATGATGGTTGTTAAGCAAGCGCTGTTCTGGTGGTGCCCCGATCCCGCAGCTGAATCAACTTTAGGAGATGGTCCTGGCGCTTGCTGGACTTTCTTGGGCGCCCTGAAGCTTTCTTCACAACAATTGAACCGCTCTCCTTGAAGTTCTTGATGATCCGATAAATGGTTGATTTAGGTGCAATCTTACTGGCAGCAATATCCTTGCCTGTGAAGCCCTTTTTGTACAAAGCAATGATGACGGCACATGTTTCCTTGCAGGTAACCATGGCTGACAGAGGAAGAACAATGATTCCAAGCACCACCCTCCTTTTGAAGCTTCCAGTCTGTTATTCAAACTCAATCAGCATGACAGAGTGATCTCCAGCCTTGTTCTCGTCAACACTCACACCTGCGTTAACGAGAGAATCACTGACATGATGTCAGCTGGTCCTTTTGTAGCAGGGCTGAAATGCAGTGGAAATGTTTTTGGGGGAGTCAGTTCATTTGCATGGCAAAGAGGGACTTTGCAATTAATTGCAATTCATCTGGTCACTCTTCATAACATTCTGGAGTATATGCAAATTGCCATCATACAAACAGCAGACTTTGTGAAAATGTATATTTGTGTCATTCTCAAAACTTTTGGCCATGATCCTATATATAAATTTTTCTTTCATTATATAATAATATTGAATTGAGATGTACAAAGAGCAGCATGTGGTGATTGAATCATACTACACCAGCTCTGACGCTTGTCGGATGTGTCAGGGCTTGCAAACTATTACAGACTACAAAGCGAAGCTCGGCCGAGAGCTGCCCAGTGACACGAGCATACCAGAGGAGCTAAATTACTTCTATGCTCGCTTCGAGGCAAGGAACACTGAAACATGCATGAGAGCATCAACTGTTCCGGACGACTGTGTGATCACGCTCTCCGCAGCCGATGTGAGTAAGAGCTTTAAACAGGTCAACATTCACAAGGCCGCAGGGCCAGACAGATTAACAGGACGTGTACTCCGAGCATGTGCTGACCAACTGGCAAGTGTCTTCACTGACATTTTCAACCTCTCCCTGTCCGAGTCTGTAATACCAACATGGTTCAAGCAGACCACCATAGTCCCTGTGCCCAAGAACACTAAGGTAACCTGCCTAAATGACTACCGAGAACGTAGCACTCACGTCTGTAGCCATGAAGTTCTTTGAAAGGCTGGTCATGGCTCCCATCAACACTATTATCCCAGAAACCCTAGATCCACTCCAATTTGCATACTGCCCAAACATATCCACAGATGATGCAATCTCTATTGCACTCCACACTGCCCTTTCCCACCAGGACAAAAGGAACACCTATGTGAGAATGCAGTTCATTGACAACAGCTCAGCGTTCAACACCATAGTGCCTTCAAAGCTAATCACTAAGCTATGGACGCTGGGACTAAACACATCCCCCTGCAACAGGATTCTGGACTTTCTGACGGGCCAAGCTTCCTGCCATCCAGGGCCTCTATACCAGGCGATGTCAGAGGAAGGCATTAAAGTCATAGACTGTTCTCTCTGCTACCGCATGGAAAGCAGTACCGGAGCGCCAAGTGTAGGTCCAAGAGGCTTTTAAACAGCTTCTACCCCCAAGCCATAAGACACCCAAACAGTTAATCAAATGGCTACCCAGACTATTTGCATTGCCCCCCCCCCCCTCCCTGCCCCACTGCTGCTACTCTCTGTTTATTATCTATGCATAGTCACTTTAATAACTCTACCTACATGTACATATTACCTCAGTTACCTCGACTAACCAGTTCCCCCGCACATTGACTCTGTACCGGTACCCCTTGCATATAGCCTCGCTACTGTTATTTTACTGCTGCTCTTTAATTATTTGTTACTTTATTTTCTTATTCTTATTTTTTGGGGGGTATTTTAAATGTTTTATTTCTTTAAAACTGCATTGTTGGTTAAGGGCTTGCAAGAAAGCATTTCACTGTAAGGTCTACACCTGTTTTATTCGATGCATGTGACAAATAAAATTGGATTTGATTTGATTAGTTAGTGCAGATTTTTAATGAGTGAGAATTTAAAACCAACTTTACATCTAGTACACATCTGCATTTAAAGTCATTACTGATTCGTTCAGTCAAATAAACAGATACTATCATTTCTGATTCATTCAGTAAAATAAACAGATAGTATCGTTTCTGATTCATTCAGTCAAATAAACAGATAGAATCGTTACTGATTCATTCAGTCAAATAAACAGATAGTATCGTTACTGATTCGTTCAGTGAAATAAACAGATAGTATCGTTACTGATTCGTTCAGTCAAATAAACAGATAGTATTGTTTCTGATTCATTCAGTCAAATAAACAGATAGTATCGTTTCTGATTCATTCAGTCAAATAAACAGATAGTATCGTTTCTGATTCATTCAGTCAAATAAACAGATAGTATCGTTTCTGATTCATTCAGTCAAATAAACAGATAGTATCGTTTCTGATTCATTCAGTCAAATAAACAGATAGAATCGTTTCTGATTCATTCAGTCAAATAAACAGATAGTATCGTTTCTGATTCATTCAGTCAAATAAACAGATAGTATCGTTTCTGATTCATTCAGTCAAATAAACAGATAGTATCATTTCTGATTCATTCAGTCAAATAAACAGATAGTATCGTTTCTGATTCCTTCCGATTCCCAGTGTCCACAACCAGTGTCTCTGTTGAAGGTTGTGGGTCTTCCAGCAGGACAACAACCCCAAACTCAAATCAAAGACACCCTGGATTAGAATGGTTCAAGAAGAAACGCTGGACTGTTCTGGAGTGCCCAGCGAAGATTCCAGATCTGAATCACATCCGTAACCTACGGTGAGATTTGAAAACAGCAGTTGGTGGAGGGCAACCCTCAAGCATTGATAGTTTGCTGCTGAAGAGTGGGGCCAAGGGCAGAAAGCTTACTGATGGCTACAAGAAGTGCTTGTCTGCAGTTTTCTTGGACAACAAATGTGCAACCGAGTACTATGGCATTTGTCTTTATTTTCTGAGTAAAACAACAATTGGTTCTGAAAATCCAATTATAAGGTGATCACACACATCATATGCAGATTTAATATAAACAATATTATTTAATGTGGCATAAAACAACAGTCAAAACATCAGTCAGAACACAGCCTGTCTATTCTGTCATGTGATTTCAGGTCCTCTGTCCGGGAAAATGTCTTTCCACAATTAGGTTCCCCAACTAAAACTCTTTCCAAATTGTGAGCTTATCCTCCCCTGTCTGTGTATGTTCTCATGCCTTTTCAGATTTCCTAGCTTGGCAAATCTCTTTCCACACTGGGAACAATGACAAGGCCTTTCTCCAGAGTGTATTCTCTTATGTATGTTCAGAGTCCCTAACTGGGTAAAACTCTTGCCACACTGATAGCAGTGGTAAGGCTTTTCTCCTGTGTGTATTCGTTTATGCTTTTTCAGGGTCACTAACTGGGCAAAACTCTTTCCACACTGGGAGCAAGAGTGTGGTTTCTCCCCTGTGTGTGTCTTCTCGTGTGATTTTAGGTCCTGGGATCGTGAAAATGTCTTTCCACAATGGGAACAATGGTAAGGCTTCTCTCCAGAGTGTATTCTCTTATGTTTGTTCAGGTTCCATAAGTGGGTAAAACTCTTTCCACACTGATAGCAGTGGTAAGGCTTTTCTCCTGAGTGTATTCTCTTATGTATGTTTAGACGACCCCCTAACCACCTAAAACTCTTTCCACACTGGGAGCAAGAGTGTGGTTTCTCCCGTGTGTGTCCTCATGTGATTTTAGGTCCTGTGAGTGTGAAAATCTCTTTCCACAATGGGAACATGGGTAAGGCTCATCCCCAGAGTGGATTATCTTATGCTTGTTCAGGTTATCTAACTGGGTATAACTTTTTCCACACTGGGAGTACTGGAAAGGCTTTTCTCCTGTGTGTATTTTCTCATGCTCTTTCAGCTTCCATAACCACTTAAAACTCTTATTACACTTGGAGCAGTCGAGTCGTCTCACTGGTTTGGGCGTCTCTGGGTCTGGTTCACCTAAAGGACTCTTCCTGCTGTCAGAGTGAGAGTCTGGTATCTCTCCTGCCAAAGAACAAACACAGTATTTAGTTAAACAGAGTGTGATTGAAACCTCCACAAGATAAAAGTGTTTTCCTATGTGGTTTAATCCAGACTAAATCCCTCATTATAAAACTGTAAATGTGGATCCTGATTGGTTGATAGCTTAAAAAAGTTATTAAATGAAAATACAGCTAGTCTGCTGTTTAAAAGTTTAACAAACCATACAACTTTATGCACAAGGACTACTTTTAACAATTTAAACTGAAGAGTTTACAAAAACACATTTACTGGAAGAATTGTGCAGCTGCAAAGTTTGGTAACAGAATTTCTGTAAAATCTCACTCAGTTTTTAATGTGGCCACATTTTCCAAATACTGTATCTTCTCTGAATTAAGATTCAAAGATGTCTGGAGAAAGAATGGAGTGTCAGCTATGACATCACACCTGAAGTTAGAACAAATATATTTTGGTTATTGAACTACAGTAAGTGAAGTGGATTTAAACCCTGTAACAGAATTGCGGTAACAGAATTCAAGTTCAAGTTTCAAGTTGTATAAATTGTACAGTACCAGTTGTACAGTACCAGGTAGGACACATCTACTCATTCAAGGGTTTTTCTTTATTTTGACTATTTTTTACATTGTAGAATAGTAGTGAAGACATCAAAATTATAAAATAACACATTTGGAATCATGTAGTTACCAAAAAAGTGTTAAACAAATCAAAATATATTTTATATTTCAGATTCTTCAAAGTAGCCACCCTTTGCCTTGATGACAGCTTTGCACACTCATGGCATTCTCTCAAAAGATTTTAAAAAGTAAGGGGCCTAAACAGCTACCCTGGGGAATTCCTGATTCTACCTGGATTACAAATTACCTCGACTAACCTGTACCCCCGCACATTGACTCGGTACGGTACTCCCTGTATATAGCCTTGTTATAGTTATTTTATTGTGTTACTTTTTTATTCATTTTTACTTTATTTTATTTGGTAAATATTTTAACACTTTCTTGAAGATTTTTAGTACTCTACCCACCGCTGCTAATTATACATAGCGTAACTACAGAAACATGAGAGAGCACCCACACTGGAGGAAAGTTTATCATTCTACATGTCTCGTTAAACCATCAATATGTACTAAATTCACCCACACAGCTGATGTCTCGTTAAACCATCAATATGTGCTAAATTCACTCACACAGCTAATGTCTCGTTAAACCATCAATATGTTCTAAATTCACCCACACAGCTGCTCTTAACCATTATTGGTCACCTCTACCGCTCCCTAAAATGTGATGTCAGAGATCTGTATATAATGACGAGATGCTCATGTCTCCGTCCTAACAATGGGAGTCGTCCCAAAGGCTAAGCATTTTAATCCCATAGAAACTCATTGGGTTTATTTTGGCGAGAGTGAGCCTTCTTGCTTCGCCTCTTCCTCTCTGTCCTGCTTGCAAGCAAAGTCTTTCAAAATATGTTTGCCCTCTGGTTGCTAAGGGCGATGTATCTATTTGACAAGCATTCTGCCCAATAGAAATGTAGTATTTCCTCGTTTATCAAGGCAAATCTGTGGAAATTTACCCCACTCTTTGTATAAATGGAAACTAATGTTGGTGTACTGTTATTTTATTTATTTACTATTTATGTTATCCAAAAGTGTCTGGTATGGTAATTCCTTATCAAGAAAAATTATAAATTAATCTGGACTGTCCATATTTGAAATGTGTAACTACATCAAGTCAATCTGGAGATTGCGTTATTTGTTGGGGGGGGCGTGGCAGCCACTATAACTCAAAAATAACAACAAAAATGTATACATATCGAGCTATCTATATATATATATATATCTTCCAGTCAATGTCTGTAAATAGGAATGTGAGAGTCTGATCTTTCAGATACAATTGTAACAGAGTTGTTAGTCCATTGCGTTCCAGAGTTGATAGTCCATAGCATTCCAGAGTCAGAGCTAAAAGACTGATAGCACCGGTTCCCAAACTCGGTCCTGGGACACACAGCTGATTCAAATAAGCAACTCATCAACAAGCTTTGATTCTTTGAATCGGCTGTGTAGTGCTAGAGGGAAACTAAACACGCACCCAAGGAGGGTCCCAGGACCGAGTTTGGGAAACCCTGATCTAAGTGATTGTTATTCTGACTGACATGTTGTGTTATCTACCTTCCAGCCATCCATTCACATACTAAGAAAAGCTCAATATGATGAATGTCCACTTAACATAGTTAAAAAATATTAATTAGATTTTTATTCAGAAAACGTTGCACACATTTTTTTTTTTTACAATCAGCACTCAGTGTTTTCTCCAACATGGGGGAATAATTCTGATGGGAACATTCATCAAGTAGTGAATGTTGTTCATTTCAACAACTTATCAACGTTATCAGAACAACATCATCACATTAACATTCACCTTCAGCTTGAAGACTAAGGGCTCTATTCGGTATTTTGTATTTTATTAGGATCCCCATTAGCTGTTGCAAAACCTGCAACTACTCTTCCTGGGGTCCACACAAAACATGATACAGAACGACATAATACAGAACATCATTAGACAAGAACAGCTCAAGGACAGAACTACTTACATTTTTTAAAAGTCACACGTAGCCTACATATCAATGCATACACACAAACTATCTAGGTCAAATAGGGGAGAGGCGTTGTGCCACGAGGTGTTGCTTTATCTGTTTTTTGAAACCAGGTTTGTGGTTTATTTGAGCAATATGAGATGGAACGAAGTTCCATGCAATAAGGGCTCTATATAATACTGTACGTTTTCTTGAATTTGTTCTGGATTTAGGGACTATGAAAAGACCCCTGGTAGCATGTCTGGTGGGATAAGTGTGTGTGTCAGAGCTGTGTGTAAGTTGACTATGCAAACCATTTGGGATTTTCAACACATTAATGTTTCTTATAAAAATAAGAAGTGATGCAGTCAGTCTCTCTTCAACTCTTAGCCAAGAGAGACTGGCATGCATAGTATTTATATCAGCCCTCTGATTACAATTAAGAGCAAAACGTGCCGCTCTGTTCTGGGTCAGCTGCAGCTTAACTAGGTCTTTCCTTGCAGCACTGGACCACACGATAATCAAGATTAGACAAAACTAGGTCCTGCAGAACTTGCTTTTTGGAGTGTGGTGTCAAAAAAGCAGAGCATCTCTTTTTTACTGCTAGACCTCTCCACATCTTTACACCCACTGAATCTATATGTTTTGACCACGACAGTTTACAATCAAAGGTAACGCCAAGTAATTTAGTCTCCTCAACTTGTTCAACAGCCACACCATTCATTACCAGATTCAGCTGAGATCTAGCACCTAAGGAATGATTTGTACCAAATACAATGTTCTTAGTTTTAGAGATGTTCAGGACCAGTTTATTACTGGCCACCCATTCCAAAATAGACTGCAACTCTTTGTTAAGGGTTTCAGTGACTTCATTAGCCGTGGTTGCTGATGCGTATATGGTTGAATCAGCAGCATACATGGACACACATGCTTTGTTTAATGCCAGTGGCAGGTCATTGGTAAAAATAGAAAAGAGTAGAGGGCCTAGAGAGCAGCCCTGTGGTACACCACACTTTATATGTTTGACATTAGAGACACTTCCAATAAAGAAAACCCTCTGAGTTCTATTAGACTGATAGCTCTAAATCTACGATACGGCAGAGGTTGAAAAGCCATAGCACATACGTTTATTCAACAACAGGTTATGGTCAATAATATCAAAGGCTTGTAATCTGATTTTGTAATCTGATTTTAGACGATCATGTCTTCAGAGGAAAAAAACAAAACAAAAGTAAGCCTATTTTTGATTAATATTTCATATAAACAATATGATTTAATGTGACATAAAACAACAGTCAAACATCAGTCAAAACACAGCCTGTCTATTCTGTCAGGTCCTCTGTCCGGGGAAAATGTCTTTCCACAATTAGGTTCCCTAATTAAGACTCTTTACAAACTGTGAGCTTTTCCTCCCCTGTGTGTGTATGTTCTCATGCCTTTTCAGGTTCCCTCGCTTGGTAAAACTCTTTCCACACTGGAAACAATGGTAAGGTTTCTCTTTAGAGTGTATTCTCTTATGTATGTTCAGGCTATCTAAGTCAGTAAAGCTCTTTCCACACTGGGAGCAGTGGTAAGGCTTTTCTCCTGTGTGTGTCCTCTCGTGCGTTTTAAGGTCCGGTGATCTTGAAAATCTCTTTCCACACTGGGAGCAGTGGTAAGGCTTTTCTCCTGTGTGTTTCCTCTCATGCTCTTTTAGGTTCCCTAACTTAGTAAAATCCTTTCCACACAGGGAGCAATGGTATGGTTTCTCTCCTGTGTGAGTCCTCTCATGCTCCTTCAGATTATCTGACAACCTAAAGTTCTTTCCACAATGGGAACAAGGGTAAGGCTTCTCTCCAGTGTGTATTCTCTTATGTTTGTTCAGGTTCCCTAACTGGGTAAAAATCTTTCCACACTGAGAGCAGTGGTAAGGCTTTTCTCCTGAGTGTATTCCTTTGTGCCTTTTCAGGCTCACTAACTGGGTATAACTTTTTCCACACTGGGAGCATTGGAATGGCTTTTCTCCTGTGTGTGTTCTCTCATGCTCTTTCAGCTTCCATAACCACTTAAAACTCTTATTACACTGGGAGCAGTGTTGTTGTCTCGCTGGTTTGGGCATCTCTGGGTATGGTTTCCCTGAAGAAGTCTTCCCACTGTCAGAGTGAGAGTCTGGTCTTTCTCCTGCCAAAGACAAACAGAGCATTTAGTTAAACAAAGAGACCTGAATGAAAACTCCACATGATAAATCAGGTTTAACCGAGACGAGATCGCTCATTATAAAACAGTACATTTGGATCCTGGATACTGATTGGTTGATAGCAGTTAGTTATTCATGATAACCCCTGCGTAATGCCTGTTAACAGTTCCATTTGAATTACTCCTACTAGTCAAGGCTCCTCAGAGGAGGACCATCCTCAGTGAATTTCAGAAAAATAAATATTAAAAGTTATCCTTTTTAGATAAAAGTATACTAAATATATTCACATCACCAAACATTGATTAAAACACACTGTTTTGCAATGAAGGTCTACAGTAGTCTCAGCAACTCTGTAGGGTAGCACCATGGTGTAGCCGGAGGACAGCTAGTTTTTAACAAATTATTTATTCAAAACTGAAGGAGAAGTGAGAGAGAGAGAGAAAGCTATATTTGGTTGTATATTTTCTTTTTTCACTGTCACTTATCTAGCTAGCGAATGCAACTAGCTATGTTTAGCCTACTCAAACACCTGGCTCAAACAGAGAGGGATGTTTTGTTAGCTGGCTGGCTGGCTATGGCTATCCAACACTGCAACTCTTCCAAGTCAAGGTAAGCTTTTGGTTGTATTAATTTATTGCCACGGTGGCCCGCCGTAACTGCTAAACTGCTTGCTGACTAAAACTGTAATGAATGATTGTAGTGGATTTACTAACGCGTTAGTTTTAGTAGCTATGTTGATTATGACAATATGGTGACAACGATGGAGGCTGTGTAGTGGTTAACAGTAACAATATGAAGATTGGGCTTAGAAAGGTTTTTTTCTCCTGGCCACAGACAACTGATGTGTTGCGCACTGAAGTCCACAAGTGAAGGGAAAAGGTTAGATGAGATGCAAGAAAGAATTATACAACGATCATGCTGTTTGTACGTGGCTGCTATGAAAGTGATCATGCTGTTTGTACGTGGCTGCTATGAAAGTGATCATGCTGTTTGTACGTGGCTGCTATGAAAGTGATCATGCTGTTTGTACGTGGCTGCTATGAAAGTGATCATGCTGTTTGTACGTGGCTGCTATGAAAGTGATCATGCTGTTTGTACGTGGCTGCTATGAAAGTGATCATGCTGTTTGTACGTGGCTGCTATGAAAGTGATCATGCTGTTTGTACGTGGCTGCTATGAAAGTGA
>QNTS01013736.1:0-14147 GCA_003317085.1 Hucho hucho
CTACTGTAACTTCCTCTAAACACATCATATCTACTGTAATTTCCTCTAAACACATCTTATCTACGGTAACTTCCTCAGAACACATCTTATCTTACATACTAAGGCCCTTGATCTATTTCTCCAGAGTCAGATGAACTAGTGGATGCTTTTTTAGGTCTCTATGTGGGGTTTTAACAAAACTAGCTAGCAGATATCAATAGACTTCGAATAATTTTGCATTGGCTTGCGAAACTACCTCTAAATTCCTTCACACTGGACACAGAGTCATAAACATTATATCCATGAGTTAATCTGGCTCTGGGGAAGTAGATAAAGGGCCCCATTGCCAAAATCACAAAGTTTCCCTTTAAATGATACACAGAATAGCTGTTGTGATTATTGATTATTATGTATCAAGTAGCTAGCCCCCAACCACTCACAAGAAGAAGGCTGGGTGACAACCTAGACAGCCTGGGATTCAAGTGGATGGAAGGCTGGGTGACGACCTAGACAACCTGGGACTCAACAGAATGGAAGGCTGGATGACGACCTAGACAATTTGGGACTCAACAGGATAGAAGGCTGGATGACGACCTACACAGCCTGGGACTCAACAGGATAGAAGGCTGGATGACGACCTAGACAACCTGGGATTCAACAAAATAGAAGGCTGGATGACGACCTAGACAATCTGGGACTCAACAGGATAGAAGGCTGCGCTCCAAATAAGGAGCGAAGAGTGAGTATTGGTTCTTATCAACTTTAATAACGTTTTTAATCTCTCTAGTTTAAGGGAGTATTTGTGTGACATTAGAAAAGAAAGATACATGATTTGTCTTTGATGTCTCTGACTCAGCAGCCCTTGTGTATGTAGTGTAGGCCTCTGACTCTGCAGCCCTAAAATATGTAGTGTAGGTCTCTGACTCTGTAGCCGTAATGTATGTAGTGTAGGACTCTGACTCTGAAGCCCTAGTGTATGTAGTGTAGGACTCTGACTCTGCAGCCCTAGTGTATGTAGTGTAGGCCTCTGACTCTGCAGCCCTAGTGTATGTAGTGTAGGCCTCTGACTCTGAAGCCCTAGTGTATGTAGTGTAGGCCTCTGACTCTGCAGCCCTAGTGTATGTACTGTAGGACTCTGACTCTGCATCCCTAGTGTATGTAGTGTAGGTCTCTGACTGCAGCCCTAGTGTATGTAGTGTAGTCCTCTGACTCTGAAGCCCTAGTGTATGTAGTGTAGTCCTCTGACTCTGAAGCCCTAGTGTATGTAGTGTAGGCCTCTGACTCTGCAGCCCTAATGTATGTAGTGTAGGCCTCTGACTCTGAAGCCCTAGTGTATGTAGTGTAGTCCTCTGACTCTGCAGCCCTAGTGTATGTAGTGTAGGCCTCTGACTCTGCAGCCCTAGTGTATGTAGTGTAGGCCTCTGACTCTGAAGCCCTAGTGTATGTAGTGTAGTCCTCTGACTCTGCAGCCCTAGTGTATGTAGTGTAGGCCTCTGACTCTGCAGCACTACAGTGCATTGGGAAAGTATTCAGACCCCTTCCCTTTGTCCACATTTTGTCACATTACAACGTTAATATAATATGGATTAAATAAAAACAATTCCTCATTAATCTACACACACAATACCCCATAATAAGGTTTTTAGAAATGTTTGCATAAAAAAAATATATAAGTTCAGACCCTTTGCTATGAGACTCAAAATTGAGCTCAGGTGCATCCTGTTTCCGTTGATCATCCTTTAACTTGATTGGAGTCCACCTGTGGTAAATTATATTGGACATGATTTGGAAAGGCACACACCTGTCTCTATAAGGTCACACAGTTGACCTTATATAGCCAAGAGGTCGAAGGAATTGTTCGTAGAGACAGGATTGTGTCGAGGCACAGATCTGGGGAGGATACCAAAACATTTCTGCAGTATTGAAGGTCCCCAAGAACACATCATTCTTAAATTGAAGAAGTTTGGAACCACCAAGACTCTTCCTAGAGCTGGCTGCCCGGCCAAACTGAACAATCGGGGGAGAAGGGCCTTGGTCAGGGAGGTGACCAAGAACCCGATGGTCACTCTGACAGAGCTCCAGAGTTTCTCTGTGGAGATGGGAGAACCTTCCAGAAGGACAACCATATCTGCAGCAATCCACCAATCAGGCCTCTGAATGTCCTTGAGTGGCCCAGCCAAAGCCCGGACTTGAACCCATTTTGCTCCGTCATTATGGGGTACTGTGTGTAGATGAAAAGAAATATATATTATCCATTTTAGAATATGATGAAAAGAAATATATATTATCCATTTTAGAATAAGGTTGTAACGTAACAACATTTTGAAAAAGTCAAGGGGTCTGAATACTTTCTTAATGCACTGTATATGGTGAAAAGAATAGGATGTGATTTCAGACTAAAACCAAAAAAGGCAATCCACATTTTCACTATCTGGGGAGAGAGTAGGCAGAACATAATTTCAGACAGGGGCATATTGGTGTGACAGTGATCAATCTCCCAGCACCCTCTCTGTTCTACGTCCTGAGAAGGTAGAGAAAATAAATTACTCTTGTTTCTCTTTATAGTTTGTTGTTGAAGTGTGTATGTGTTTGTGCACATTCATTCTTTAGAGTCTAAGACATTGGTGGTGGGGTGGGGGGGGGTGTTAACCTGACATATGGAATTGTTTTTGAAATGGTCATACTATGGATTATTTAGCTATTTGATTTAGAATTTCAATCAAATGTTATTTGTCACATACACATGTTTAACAGATGTTATTGCGGGTGTGGTCGAAATGCTTGTGTTTCTATCTCCAACAGTGCAGTAATATCTAACAAGTAATATCTAACAATTTCACAACAATACACACAAATCTAAAGTGAAGGAATGGAATTAAGAATATATAAATATTTGGATGAGCAATGTAAGAGCGGCATAGACTAAGATACAGTAGAATAGGATATAAAACAGTATATACATATGAGATGAGGAATGCAAAATATGTAACATTATTAAAGTGACTAGTGTTCCATTATTAAAGTGGCCAGTTATTTCAAGTCTATGTATATAGGGCAGCAGCCTCGAATGTTCTAGTGATGGCTATTTAACAGTCTGATGGCCTTGAGATAGAAGCTGTTTTTCAGTCTCTCTTTCCCAGCTTTGATGCACCTGTACTGACCTCGCCTTCTGGATGGTAGCGGGGTGAACAGGCAGTGGCTTGGGTGGTTGTTGTCCTTGATGATATTTTTGGCCTTCCTGTGACATTGGGTGCTATAGGTGTCCTGGAGGGCAGGTAGTTTGCCCCCGGTGATGTGTTGAGCTGACCGCACCACCCTCTGGAGAGCCCTGTGGTTGCGGGCGGTGCAGTTGCCGTACCAGGCGGTGATACAGCCCGACAGGATGCTCTCAATTGTGCATCTGTAAAAGTTTGTGAGTGTTTTAGGTGCCAAGCCAAATTTCTTCAGCCTCCTGAGGTCCACCCACACTGTCTGTGTGGGTGGACCATTTCAGTTTGTCAGTGATGTGTATGTACGCTGAGGAACTTGAAGCTTTCCAATTTTAGGATCCCTTTAGGTATAAAAAAATAATATAACAAAATTCTTTGATCAAATATAAATGTTGGCCTTTGCTACTAAAACCCATAGAAACGCGTTGAATAACACATTCATACATGGCAAAAAGATTTTTTATGTTGTAAATGACTATTGTAGCTGGAAATGGCAGATTTTTTATGGAATATCTACATAGGCGTACAGAGGCCCATTATCAGCAACCATCACTCCTGTGTTCCAATGGCACGTTGTGTTAGCTAATCCAAGTTAATCATTGTAAAAGGCTAATTGATCATTAGAAAACCCGTTTGCAATTATGTTAGCACAGCTGAAATCTGTTGTTCTGATTAAATAAGCAATAAAACGGGCCTTCTTTAGACTAGTTGAGTATCTGGAGCATCAGCATATGTGGGTTCCTTACAGGCTCACAATGGCCAGAAACAAAGCACTTTCTTCTGAAACTCGTCAGTCTATTCTTGTTCTAAGAAACTGAAGATTTTCCAGCTACAATAGTCATTTACAACATGAACAATGTCTTCACTGTATTTCTGATCAATTTGATGTTATTTAATTGGACCAAAATATTTGCTTTTCTTTCAAAAACAAGGACATTTCTAAGTGACCCCAAACTTTTGAACGATAGGGTATATATAATTTTTTTTGCCCCCTTTTTCTCCCCAATTTCATCATATCCAATTACAGTCTTGTCCCATCGCTGCAACTCCCATACGGACTCGACAGAGACGAAGGTTGAGAGCCATGTGTCTTTCTCCTCGCCAAGCCGCACTGCTTCTTGACACAATGCGCGCTTAATCTGGAAGCCAGACAAACCAATGTGTCGGAGGGAACACCATACGTCTGGCGACTGTGTCTGGAATACCCACTCTTGTGTGTGTGTGTGTGTGTGTGTGTGTGTGTGTGTGTGTGTGTGTGTGTGTGTGTGTGTGTGTGTGTGTGTGTGTGTGTGTGTGTGTGTGTGTGTGTGTGTGTGTGTGTGTGTGTGTGTGTGTGTGTGTGTGTGTGTGCGTGTGTGTGTTGATGTAGTTTTCATAGATTGAGACTCTAGGAGAAAGTATGTATCTGCAACTAGCTCTCACCTTCTCACTTCAGAATTAGACGTTTATCCATGTTTCTCAAACTTCAAATCAAGATGTTGTTGCAAACGTCACATTTCTAAGTGTTTAAGGTTAAGTTAAGGAATTAACTCCAAAATCTTAAGTTTAGGCATTAACTCTGAATGGTTAAGGTAAGGGTTAAGGTTTGCGATAGGCTTAAAAACAAAATCTAAAGCTCAACTTTCTATTGCTGGATTTGAAATTGTAACCTTTGGAATCAGAGGCAGATGCTTACATCCATCCGCCACAACACCTTGGCAAAACCAAAACCTACTTGAAGCTAACAGCGCTAACTGTTTCCCCTAGTGGCTGGTTTCCATGTCATCTCCCGACGTCATGGATGGACGTCAAACACATACTTGTATCACCGGTGACCTGGCTGGAAAGTGAGTGACAGGATGATTAAAGTAATTGACTGACAGCTGTCTCCAGACAGGGACATGAGTTTGAAGATATTTACCCTGAGGGTAATGACACACACACACACAATCACACCCACCCCCACACACACGCATACTGTACACACACACGCGGACACGCACGTCACCACCTTTTCATGGAAATCTCATTCTCCCTCCCTCCCCTCTCTCGCTCACAAATAAACATAAACAAAAACAAAATCTGTTTAGTTAAAACCCAATATCTGTGACTGAACGGTGATGGAGCCCATGTGAGGACTGAGAGGGAGAGAGACAGAGAAAGATATCGAGAAAGAAAGGTTGGCGAGATAGAGAAAGAGAGAGACAGAGAGCAAAGAGAAAGAGAGGGGGGAAAGAAAGAGAGAGAGAGAGAAAAGAGATATATAGAGAGAGAAAGAGAGAGAACGAGAGCAAAGAGAAAGAGAGGGGAAAAGAAAGAGAGAGAGAGAAAGAGAGAGAGAGAGTGAGAGAGAGAGAGAGAGAGAGAGAAAGAGAGAAAGAGGGCAAAGAGAAAGAGAGGGGGAAAAGAAAGATATATATATATATATACAGTTGAAGTCGGAAGTTTACATACACTTAGGTTGGAGTCATTAAAACTCGTTTTTCAACCACTCCACAAATTTCTTGTTAACAAACTATAGTTTTGGCAAGTCGGTTAGGACATCTACTTTGTGCATGACACAAGTAATTTTTCCATCAATTGTTTACAGACAGATTATTTCACTTATAATTCACTGTATCAAAATTCCAGTGGGTCAGAAGTTTAGTTGACTGTGCCTTTAAACAGCTCGGAAAATTCCAGAAAATGATGTCATGGCTTTAGACGAATTTGAAAGGCTAATTGACATAATTTGAGTGAATTGGAGGTATGCCTGTGGATGTATTTCAAGGCCTACCTTCAAAGTCAGTGCCTCTTTGCTTGACATCATGAGAAAATCAAAAGAAATCAGCCGAGACCTCAGCATTTTTTTCTGAGACCTCCACAAGTCTGGTTCATTTTTGGGAGCAATTTCCAAATGCCTGAAGGTACCACGTTCATCTGTACAAACAATAGTACGCAAGTATAAACACCATGTGACCACGCAGCCGTCATACCGCTCAGGAAGGAGACGCGTTCTGTCTTCTAGAGATGAAGGTACTTTGCTGCGAAAAGTGTAAATCAATTCCAGAACAACAGCAAAGGACCCTGTGAAGATGCTGGAGGAAACAGGTACAAAAGTATCTATATCCACAGTAAAACGAGTCCTATGTCTACATAACCTGAAAGGCCGCTCAGCAAGGAAGAAGCCACTTCTCCAAAACCGCCATAAAAAAGCCAGACTACGGTTTGTAACTGCACATGGGGACAAAAATCATACTTTTTGGAGAAATGTCCTCTGGTCTGATGAAACAAAAATATAACTGTTTGGCCATAATGACCATTGTTATGTTTGGAGGAAAAAGGGGGGTGCTTACAAGCCGAAGAACACCATCCCAACCGTGAAGAACGAGGTTGGCAGCACAATGTTGTATGGGTGCTTTGCTGCAGGAGGTGCACTTCACAAACTAGATGGCATCATGAGGCAGGAAAATTATGTGGATATATTGAAGCAACATCTCCAGACATCAGTCAGGAAGTTAAATCTTGGTTGCAAATGGGTCTTCCAAATGGACAATGACCCCAAGCATGCTTTCAAAGTTGTGATAAAATGGCTTAAGGACAACAAAGTCAAGGTATTGGAGTGGCCATCACAAAGCTCTGACCTCAATCCTATAGAAAATTTGTGGGCAGAACTTAAAAAGCGTGTGCGAGCAAGGAGGTCTACAAACCTGACTCAGTTACACCAGCTCTGTCGGTGGAATGGGCCAAAATTCACACAACTTATTGTGGGAAGCTTGTGGAAGGCTACCCGAAACGTTTGACCCAAGTTAAACAAATGAAAGGCAATGCTACCAAATACTAATTGAGTGTATGTAAACTTCTGACCCAATGAGATATTCCCAAATCGGAATAACTCATTGGGAATAAATGGCGTTGCGTTCGAAATCGTAACCCTTGTTGAAGGAGAAAAAAGCGGCGTACCTTGAATAAACATACCTTTAAGAAGTACGCCGTGCTCAACCATCCAATCAACAAGACGCTCTTCTTTAAGAAAAACCACCACCGCTTTATTCATCCGTGACGCATAAGCAACATTTTCATAGCCTACCTTCTCTCCTACCGCGACCAGAAACTACTCCACAGTGTCAATAGATTCAATAACACACCGGAAGCCGTGCCAAAGTGACAGGGACGGCGTCCCCATGTTGGTCACTATCTGCACCAAAACCAGGGCAATTCCAACAAGAAATACAATATACCGAATTCTACCACAAAAACAACAAAAACGTTAATCATGCAATGAAAAAGGAGAACCACCAAGAAAAGAAAACAAAAAAAGGAAATACAGGCGATCTAACTTCAGACACCACTCGCACATACAATTCCCAGCATACACCAACACTCCCAGGATGCAGAGAGAGATTGAGAGAGAGAGAGAGAGAGAGAGAGAGAGAGAGAGAAAACGATAGAGAGAAGTGAGGAACAGAGAACAGCTACAGATGTAGGATCTTCATTTGACATGTATTGTCGTAGCAAAATAATCCTGCAGCAACAGGTTTTGAACTTTGAGTCCAAAATGTTTCTTGATTGGTGGTTAGGCTATGAGCTGGTCAAAATGAGACTACATGAAAAGTGGAATACTGTCAGTATAACCTTGTATTAGTGCGGGTTTTCAGTGAATTTATGTTAATCAGGAAGCTCATCTGCATTTCATGCAGCGCAGGAAAATTATCACCAACAAAAGAATGATCAAATTAAGATCCTACATCTGTAGCAGCGATATCAAGGCTTGACAGAGATAGACTCTGATAAGCCCCACAGACTGGCAGCCTGGTGTGTGTGTCTGTGGTTGTTGTACCTAAAACTTGGGGTTTATAGGTGTAGACAGTTCACACACACACACCAGGCTGCCACTCTGTGGGGCTGGTCAGGGTCTGCGCTCACGTGTGTGTGTGCGTGGTGTGTATGTGTGTGATTGTGTGTCTGTGTGTGCGTGGTGTGTGTGTGTCTGGTCGTTGTATCTAAAACATTGTGTTTATTGGTGAAGACAGCTCTTTCTCAGCCTGGCTGCTTGACTGGGGAGTGACAGACACAGAGAGAAACAAGAGTGGGAACTGTCTACACACTGTCACGCCTGTTCCCGCTCCCCCTCTCTGGCGCTCGAGGGCTACAGGCGGCCCATCATTACGCACACCTGTCACCATCATTACGCGCATCAGCGCTTCATTAGACTCATCTGGACTCCATCACTTTATTGATTGCCTCCTCTATATCTGTCTATTCCTCAGCATTAATGTCGTTATGTTTCTCTTGTCCAGACGCTGTCCATGTTTTGTTTCATGTCTGTTATTTATTAAATATTCACTCCCTGTACGTGCTTCTCATCTCCTAACGTCTGTCCTTACAGAATGCTGACAGCAATATTGGAAGCATTAGGGACTTTCTACATTTTTCGTTTTGGTTGGTGACGTCTGGTCCGGGTGCCGCTGCCGAAGGAACCGCAGATGCCTCAGCTGGCTCGGCAGGGTTCCATGCCTTAGCTGGCTCGAGACGTTTTCTTGCCTTGGTTGGCTTGGCAGGCTCCCATCCCACGTCACGCCTCAGCCGGCTCGTCGGGCTCCCACGCCTCAGCCTGCTCGTCGGGTTCCCATGCCTCGGATGGCCCGTCCGGCTCGCACAGGTGGGATGCCGGGTGGCGCCCCTAGAGGGGGGGTACTGTCACACCTGCCCCCACTCCCCCTCTCTGGCGCTCGAGGGCACCAGGCTGCCCATCATTACGCACACCTGTCACCATCGTTACGCGCATCAGCGCTTCATTGGACTCAGCTGGACTCCATCACTTTATTGATTGCCTCCTCTATATCTGGCTATTCCTCAGTTTGATCTCTGTGTCAGCATTAACTACTTAGGGAGCAGTGGGGCCCGACACTACCCGGTGAAATATGAGGCGCCAAATTCAAAATCCAAAAGTTGACTTTTTAAACATTCATAAATATACAATTGTTGCATAGTCATTAAAAGCTCTGATTCTTGGCAATATCACAGCGTTGTCAGATTTCAAAAAGGCTTTACGGCGAAAGCACAACATTTGATTGTTTGAGGGTAGCACCACTAATATTTATGCATTAGCATAAATCCATAACCCAACACGGGTCTCACAAAACGCATAAAATCACAATTATAAAATCGCTTACCTTTGATGAACTTCTGCTGAGGGCTTCCCAAGTGTCCAACGAAGACAATCCATGCAAAAAGTCATTTATTATATCCATAAATCTCCGTTTGGTTGGTGCGTTATGATCATAAAATCCACCGTTGAGTCGCCCATTGAACCATGAAGAGAACACGTTCAAATTATACCTATACACTTTCTACAAACAAATCAAACATCATTTTTAATGTATCCTTTTGGGTATATTTGTTGTAATATTTCAACCGGACGATAACGTGAACGATAGGAAAGGAAAATAAAGTGGTGCGCGTTCACAATCTCGCGCGCATCAAACCTTGTTTACAAAAGTGGTCGCCGGACAATTTTCTGTCCCCATCCGTTCTGGTCACTGCTAGAATTACCAGTCTTTGACTGTTGACTGCTGACATCTAGTGGAAGCCGTAGGTACTGCAGTCTCAGTCCTACATAAGATTGTATGCAATAGGCACAATGGAGAAGATGGGCATTTACAAAAAAAACTGAAAATCCGGATGGATTTTCATCGGGTTTTCGCCTGCTATATCACTTCTGTTATACTCACATTTTAGCACTCGTAGAATCTTCAGAGTGTTTCCTATCCAATAGTACTAATTATGTGCATATCCTATTTTCTGGGCCTGAGTGGCATGCATTTTACTTTGTGCACGCCAGACTCTCCAAAACCGTCACCTCGGGAGCCGCTCCCTAAGAAGTTAATGTCGTTATGTTTCCCTTGTCCAGACGCTGTCCGTGTTTTGTTTCATGTCTGTTATTTATTAAATATTCACTCCCTGTACTTGCTTCTCATCTCCCAGTGTCTGTCCTCACATACACACACACACACACGCCTGCACGTGCACACACAGATGGATACACACAGCTGCTGGCAAAACTGTGATATAGGGAAAAGCATCACCTACACTGGAAGAAAGAAAGAAAGACAGACCGACCGACTGACTGACTGAATTTGACAAAACTCACATATGGTTTAAGATCAGGGGAGTATCCTCAGGTAGCTTAATCATAAACAAAACCAACAACCGTAAGAGCAGCTGGCAGCCATATCCTGGAATATAGAATGTACAATATTTACATACTAATAACCAAGCCATGGGAGATAGAACTCACGGCCGAATTTAGAACTCAAACTTCTGGAACTGTTGATAGTCAGAAAGAACACCTACAGAAATTAATCTGAAACTCTTTTTCTTAATGAATGTATAAAATGCTAAACCTGACATTTGCTACACATTTCATCTGCCCAGAAAAGTACCCCTAAAGCAGCTAACTGAGCATGTCTGGAGCATAAGCCTTGTCCTAATTAGAATTTATTCACATCCTGTGTGTGTGGGTAGAATATTTTACATTTATACAGCATAAAGTCATACTCTTCTCCCCCCAAACACACACCTACACAAACTGTGAGAAAACCAAATGGTTTTAGCAAAAGCCTCTTTCACAAGGTTATCTGATTATATTATTTCTCTATTGTCAAACACAGGTGAAACACACACACACACACAAACACACAAACACACAAACAGACACACGTACTGTAGTATCAGGAGATACTGTAAACTGATAACCGTTTCAGCCAAAGTGGAAATTACAAGTGTCATTCCCTGTCAACTGTTTCTGTATGAGTAGTATTCTGATTTTTGTCATTTATGAATATATTATAAAACATTTGCACATTGTTAAACATAATATACGCTATGGGCATATCAAAGTTCCTGGGTGGGATCTCTGCTAGTCTTAAAGTTAGGGCCCATTTTATACAGAGAAACTGACATTTTGTAAGCAACGTAACCAATTACAGCCCTCCTTTAACTTGTATCATGGTTGTCAGTAGTTACCACAACCACAAAGTCAAAATTTGATATAGGCTATTGTAAAAAATTTATGAAAACAAAAATGGGCTTTTTGGTCTGAATTTAAGGTTAGGTTGAGCGACCATTTTGAATCCATTTTCACATTCACTCTATTGGTAATGCTTACCATTGGATCATAACTCTGAAAGTAGCAGAGATCCCACTCTGAAATGTTTATATCCCAGTAGAGTGTATTATATAGAACAATTATCCAAATCTAAATTCTTATATTTTCAATATTCATGTTTATATTTGTGAATATTCATATTCAAATTTTAGCGTTGTGGCACCTACAGATTAAACACTATGGAGTCTTAAAAGAGGCCTGGGTAAGGCCAAAAAGTGATAAATATGCCAACTTTGATAAATAATTTCTTAATTATGCTTTTAGATACAAAATAATGTCTAATATATGTCAACAGTCCTTCCTCCAAAGGACTACTCTATGGATTACATTTCACGTAAATCCCCAAAACCATGGTCATGTTTTGTCTGGGTTTCATGAGGAATCACTCACACTCTTAGAAAAAAAGGATACATCTATCTATTAAATTGTGATGTATTGTAACAGGCCCACAATGTGGTTACTAAAGTCCGATTTGGATATATTTAGAAGTAGTCCCTTTTCAGGTTTGGAAGAAGTTACTGCAAATGCTAACTCCCGTTCATATAAGCTGGTAGTATAGCTAGCATAAAGAAACCGGTGGTGGTAGTCAAAGTCGTTTTTAACTGTAATGCAGTTGATTGGTGACGATGACATGAACATCTATTGGTGTTGACATCCATACAAGCATTATACTTCAATTTTTACCTCAACATAGTGTGAAAAACAATAGGCTAAATGTAGGCAAATTTTGCTGGGGGACAATGAGGAGATTCGGGATCTTCCCCCACTGCATCTTTCCCCCAAGCGTGTCCATGGCTCTTTACTGAATCTATTTACAACTCTTTCCACAGAACCCAAAAGGGTTCTCCAATGTGTATAGTGCACTATGGGCCCTGGTCAAAAGTAATGCACAATACAGGGAATATGGTGGCATTTTTAACTTTTGAATGCTAGAAGGAATTGTATGGAGTTCTCTGCAACTATTAGTAATGCAAGGAAGAATGAAATTCAGCTTCTTTACACCTATGTGTTGAATGGCTGATGGACTGGAGAAATGTCTTATGTTCTACTTAGAATGTTAGAACGACAGTCAAGATTCCCAGCTATCATTTCCTGATCGATAGCAATTCCACATACCGGGGCTATTAATAAGCACACACGCATGGATACGCACACACACACACACACACACACACACACACACACACACACACACACACACACCCATTCCCACACCTGTCACCGCGGATGGTATAGCAACACTTAAAGCCATATAATTGTGAGGATGTACACTAGAACTGACAGCTCCACTCTAGAGTATTGACAGATACAATGGCCTAGCATTTTTAAGGTGACCACTATCTGTCTCACACAGAAAAACACGCGCACCGCAGCACACAGACACACACACACTCATCTTTAAAAGCTTTCTGTGGCAGTAATCAGAGACACATGAAGAAAGAAAGGAATAAAAGAGAGAGATGTAGAAAGAGGGGGGGGGTCAGAGAGAGGGAGAAAGAGGAGGGGGTCAGAGGGAGAGAGATAGAGAGGGGAGAGAGATGGAGAGGGCTGAGTGAGACAGAGAGAGGGAGAGAGAGCGGGAGAGAGAGATGGAAAATTGAAGCGAGAGATCATTGACAGAGAAACGGGTGCGTGAGACAGAGGGGGAGAGAAAAAGAGGAGGATGGAAAGACAGAGAGATGGAAGAGTGAAAGTTAGATTAAATGAGGGGGAAGAAATCGTGTTCATCAAGAAAGATGTCTCTGTGTGTGTGTGTGACTGTGTGTGTGTGTGTGTGTTTGTGTGTGTGTCTGTTTGTGTGTGTGTGTGTCTGTGTGTGCATGTGACTGTGACTGTGTTCGTGTGTGTGTGTGTATATGTGTGTGTGTGTGTGTGTGTGTGCATGTGTGTGTGTGTATGTGTGTGTGTGTAAATAGTAGGAGGATGGAGGGTAGAGGAGCACTCAGCTCACATCATGATGCAGAGTTGTGGGCTGAGATACCATAACGCCTGCTGCACTAACCTACTGACCCTCACCAAAATGCCTTTGAAGATGCTATCCTACGCTTTATTACTACGAGTAGTTGCCTGTTGCTCTGTATTGCTTTCAGTGATAAGAGAAGGGACAGTGATTTGAAATGAGGCTCTTTTTTGTCCCTGTTCTGCAAATGTAGATTTGGGGGTGGAAGGGTAGGAGACAATGTTTTGGAATGGAATATGGCCTTTCTCTCTCTTCCATGCCAGCAAGTCTCTAAGCTGTGGATGTAGATTTGGGGGTGGAAGGGTAGGAGACAATGTTTTGGAATGGAATGTGGCCTTTCTCTCTCTCTCATGCCAGCAAGTTTCTAAGCTGTAGATATAGATTTTGGGGTGGACTGGTAGGAGACAATGTTTTGGAATGGAATGTGGCCTTTCTCTCTCTGTCATGCCAGCAAGTCTTTAAGCTGTGGAAGTAGATTTGAGGCTGTAACGGAATGGATAATGTGTTAGAATGGAACACAGTCCCTCCTTCTCTCTCTCTCATGCCGGCTGGGAATAGAGAGTAGTGTTTGGGATGAGATGAGAGTGTTATTGTTTTGACACTAGACAGTAGTTTATATTGGCTCTCAGCAGCTATACACACAGCAACAGCCCTGCTCTGTTAGATGACATATAAGATGTGGTACATTACGCACGGACGCACGGACGCACACACACACACACACACACACACACACACACACACACACACACACACACACACACACACACACACACACACACACACACACACACACACACACACACACACACACACACACACACACACACACACACACACACACACACACACACACACACACACACACACC